>JBBPBX010041071.1:0-29046 GCA_038048925.1 Garcialebias charrua
GGATTGATTAATACCAACATACAAAGCATTACAATAGTCAAGTCTGGAGGTCACAAAGGCATGGATGGCCTTCTCCAGATCACCACGGCTGAGAAATGACTTGACTTTGGAGAGCAGTCGGAGCTGAAAGGGTTGTCAGCGGATCCAGCGAAGCGACCACATGGTGGTATTTGGTGTCGTCAAAAGAAATCCCGCAAAGAGCAAACTGTGATTCGATGTGGGCGAACCACGACTGAGGCGCGTGCAGCCAGAAGTCCGGGATTTTAACGGCCACCGAAAAAGCGAGCGGGGCCGCCTGTGGAGGTTCCACAGCAGTGGACAGCTGAAGAGAGCTGGCTGAAGCGTCAGATGTCGACATATTCAGTTCACAAGGGTCACCAGTGTAGGAGGTGGTGAAGAGACGACACAGGAGACAGGCTGCAGATCTTCACTTTTAATCAACTCCTACTAAACTGGCGGGAAGCACCCAACACCGCCTTATACTGTATATCCAATACAACATCCGGTCCTCTGGACCTTTCACAATAAAACATCCTGTAATGCCTTCGGACCACTGGGTGTGAGTAGAGCCCCCTAGTGGTCCACCACATTGTAACCTTTATTGATGACTTTTCTCGCTGTTGTAAGGTTTACTTCATGAAACACAAAAGTGAAGTATTAAGCAAATTCAAGGATTTTGAGAGAATATTCTCCAATGAGTGTGGACACAGAGTTGCAAGACTAAGATCAGATAATGGTGGGGAGTACATTTCAAATAAGTTTGAAGAATATTTGA
Source organism: Garcialebias charrua (assembly GCA_038048925.1). NCBI lineage: Eukaryota > Metazoa > Chordata > Actinopteri > Cyprinodontiformes > Rivulidae > Garcialebias > Garcialebias charrua. The sequence goes on from JBBPBX010041071.1 coordinate 776, forward strand.
AGGCTCAAGGTATCCACCATGAGAAGTCTGTACCTCATACACCTCAGCAAAATGGAGTTGCAGAAAGAAAAAACAGGACATTGGTTGAAGCAGCTAGAAGCATGTTGTCGCATGCTAAGTTACCAAACATGTACTGGGCTGAAGCAGTAGCAACAGCAGCCTACATACAAAACAGATTGCCAACATCTGTTCTGAAGCGAGAGACACCCTACCAAAGATGGTCTGGTAAAAAACCTGACATGAGCCATGTGAGAGTGTTTGGTTGTGTTGCTTATGCACATGTTCCAGATGCTGAAAGACGAAAACTCGACAAGAAAGCTGTAAAGCTCAGGTTTGTGGGATATGCAAACAACGCAAAAGGATACAGTCTGTTTGATGAAGAAAAAAGAAGAATTCTGATTCGAAAGGATGTCATCTTTAATGATTCGGTCTTTGACTGGAAACAGAAGGAGGACGTATCCTGCCCAGAGAAAGAGGTGATTACCATTACAGAAGAAAACGAAACAACTGATGATGACGTCACTGTTGATGAAACTATTCAAAGAGGAAGAATCAGAAGGGCTCCAAAGAGATATGGGTATGACGAGTTTGCAGATATGGTGACTGTTGATCATTGTGCTAATGTGTGTTCTGTCATGGAACCAGTCACACTGAAAGAAGCATTAAAGAGTCCAAATGCAAAAAAGTGGCAAGAAGCGGCTGATTTGGAATACCAGTCACTGGAAGAAAATGAAACATGGGATCTGGTGGAACTACCAAAGGACAAAGAGGTCATTGGGTCAAGATGGGTGTTCAAAGTCAAGCATCAAAGTGATGGAGAAGTGGAGCGAAGTGCAGACTTGTTGCCAAAGATTACTCACAGCTTTATGGTGCTGACTACTATGAAACATTTTCACCTGTGGTACGTTTTAGCTCAATTCGTACATTATTGTCCTTTGCCATCCAGAATAACTTACATCAGAGAGTCAGAGAGTCTTTATTGTCATTTGCACCGCATGTGGTACATGAGATGAAAACGAGATTATGTACACGAGGTCCCAGTTACATCCAACAACAAATGAAAGAGAAAAACAGTAATAACATCTAGAACTAACTAAGAAAAGCATCAACTAGTAATACACAGCTAACTAAGAAAAGCATCAACTAGTAATACACAGCAGCACGAACATGAGTTTGTATGAGCAGATGGTCACAGATGAACACAGCAACAAGAAAACAGATCAGCATCAGCATGATGTGATATTTTGCAGTGTTTATTTTTATTTTATTTATTCATGAGTCTAACAGCCTCAGGGTAGAAGCTGTTCCTCAGTCTAGTGGTTCTACACTTGATGCTCCTCAACCTCCGTCCTGAGGGGAGTGGGGCAAAGAGTGAGTGTGCTGGATGAGTGAGGTCTTTCATGATGCAGGTGGCTCTTTTCCTGCATCTGGAGGTGTAAATGTCTGTGATGGTGGGGAGACTGACTCCAACAGACTTCTGTGCAGCCTTCACCACTCTCTGCAGAGCTTTCCTCTCTTCAACTGTGCAGCCTCCATGCCACACGTTGATGCTGGAGCACAGGATGCTCTCCACTGCACACCTGTAGAAGGAGGTGAGGACTGGGCTGCTCAGACCAGCTCGTCTCAGCCGTCTGAGGAAGTAGAGTCTCTGATGACCTTTCTTGATCAGGCTGGTGGTGTTGTTGCTCCAGCTGAGGTTATCATTCATGTGTACACCCAAGTATTTGTAGCTGGAGACCACTTCCACTGCAGACCCACCTATTTTCAGTGGGGCATGGGTGTGTTTGTTCCTTCTGAAGTCCACAATCATCTCCTTTGTCTTCTTCACATTCATGTGAAGATTGTTCTCTTTGCACCAGCTCTCCAGGTGTTCCACCTCCTGTCTGTAGCTGGACTCATCATTGAATTACATGTACATCAAATGGATGTTGTCACTACATTTTTAAATGGACACCTGGAAGAAGAAATCTACATGGAACAACCTGAGGGATACAGTACATCAGGAGCATCTTGTATGCAAACTAAAAAAATCAATCTACGGACTAAAACAGTCTCCTCGTTGTTGGAACAAAGAGTTCACAAAATTCATGATGGATCTTGGATTTAAGCAGAGCACCTCGGATCCCTGTGTGTTTGTGAGGTCGTCACAGGAGCTGGAGATAATTGCAGTTTATGTAGATGATCTGATGCTGATTACAGAGTCAACTGAAAGAATGGATGAGTTAAAACTGGCTCTCCAAGAACGCTACAAAATGAAGGACTTGGGTGAACTGTCCTACATCCTCGGCGTCTCAGTTATTCAAGACAAAACAAAAAACTGCATCTTTCTTCATCAGAAACAGTACATTGAAACGATTCTTCATAAATATGGGATGGACAAAGCAAATCCTGTTGCAACCCCTGCTGACATCAGTGTAAAGCTGAAAAAGGATGATGGTGTCAGTAATCCTGTCAATCCAAGCACATATCAGTCCATGGTTGGAAGTCTACTGTATGCTGCGATGACAACAAGACCAGACATAGCACAAGCAGTGAGTGCAGTGTCAAAGTTCAATGCAAATCCAAATACTGCACATCTGACTGCTGTGAAGAGGATTCTTCGATACTTAAAGGGCACTGCTAATCTTGCTCTAAAGTATGACTGTTCAGGGGACAAATATTTGACTGGTTTCTCTGATGCTGACTGGGCTGGAGACCAGGACGACCGCCGTTCAACAACAGGCAACATATTTCTACTCAGTGGAGGAGCAGTGAGCTGGCTGAGCAAAAAACAAGCAACGGTTGCACTTTCAACAGCAGAAGCTGAGTATGTTGCTCTCAGTCAAGCAGCTCAAGAAGGTACCTGGCTGAGAAGATTACTGAATGATCTTGGTATGGTCACAAAACCTACAGTGATTCTGGAGGACAACCAAGGAGCCATTGCAATAGCAAAGAATCCAGTGGACCATTCAAGAACCAAGCACATAGACATTCGCTACCATTACATTCGTGAGTGTGTACAGAATGGTGAAGTCAAGTTAGAGTATTGTCTAACCGATGACATGAAGGCAGATATCTTGACAAAGCCTCTTGCGAGACAGAAGTTTGAGTATTTTAGAAGATTGGACTTTTTCCAATGTAAATCTGTGATAGAATGTCTTGCTTTGTAGTTTTTTTTTGTGGAAAGTTAATAAGTGCAAGTTGAGTTAAAACTTATTTCAGCACTATCTTGTGTTTTAATACCATTGTAAAAAATTAAGTGGGAGTGTTGAAATATGAAGCAGTAATTTGTTCAATGGTTGTTAATGGGAGAGCTTTGTTAAGCCTCGGATATAGTCGCGCTTTGGTCCGCAAGCTGGAGCGAACGTGCTGCGCGCGCACTGTGCATGCGTTTATAGTGTGGCACGGCAGAGCTTGGCAAAGTGCTGTTCTTTTACTGACCAGCAGGTGGCAGTACCCTCTAAAACCTGTGCATATGTTGCAAGAAAGGGTGTAGAAGAAGAAATCTACCGTAGAAGAAGAACTGTTTGACGTCACACAACAAAAACAAATAGCTTTCCGCTCGCGTGCTGAACTGTTGTCTTTATTTGCGGTTTTAATGCATGGAGTCAGCGGAGGAGAAAGCGATCACGTGAGTTTTGGCGAAAAAACAAAAGAAAAGTCCGACTCCAGATCAGGAATGAAGGAGAATTTAATACATTTTGTGTCACAAAACATTCCTCCATGCGTCGCGACGCCGTTTCCACGACCACAGCGGCGCAAACAGCTGCAGAATCTGGCGTGAAGGCTGTCGGTGAGGTCCCCACCCGACCTGTCAATCAATTCGGCGCGCGCGCTAGGCTTGCGGAGCTTCAAAATCTGGGAGGTGCACGACCACGCGCGAAACCAACGCGCTGGCCAAAGCGCGGGGACTTCGCGATTGCGTCACTTTGGCCGCGGCGTCAACTATATCCGAGGCTTTATGCTGCCATCTGCTGTATCTTCGGTGTATTGCAGCCGTTATTGTGCCGTTAAATAATTAATAAATGAATGCACGTTGAAACACCTGTTCTCTTCAACCTCTCCATGGTACCAAACTCCTCTTTAGCGATGGCCAGTTTTGGTTTTTTTTTTTCGGTTTTTTTTTCCCATTTATAGATGGCCTCCCTTCACACCTTTTAGCCATCCTCTCACTCCAATATGCATTTTTTTAAGAGAGAAAGAAAGGAGAAAGTAAGACAACAAAACAACAATTATCCACAAAAAGAGCACAAGGCAAAAACACCCAACCTCCGTCCACAATCCTGCAAAGCACATGACAGAACACGAAACATACATGCATAAAGACTGATAATATTCATGACCTTGCAGTAGCTTTCTATAAATACACATACCCATTCCTACAAATATATATACAGTATACATACATTTATATTCATTCATATACCCATCTACATATCTGCATATATCTACATACATCCCTGCATCCATTTGTGCGATGGCCAGTTTAACAGCGTTACGTTTGTCTTTTATTGGATTAAAAAAAAGGAGTTTCACAAACTCCTTTTTAATCTCAGTCCTCATTTTTTTTATCCAATAAAAGAAAAACTTAAAATAAGTTTTAACCGTACCGAGTGAGATTCGAACCAGCTTCGAGAAAAGTATCTGCGCGCCAACCGCAGGATGCTTAACCAATTGAGCTACTGGGCAACTTACTTTTCGTAGGTCCACTCTGTCTTTTAAACGATTGCCCCTCAGAAAATCCTTGCTACGCACATAAAAAATAAGCTGATTTGTAATCAGTTCTTAACAACAGTAAACTCAGAAACACTAATATATATATTCAGCTAAGCAAATATTTTTTAGCGGCGTCCCTCTTTCCACACACACACCAAGCGCGCACACTTCCCACCCATTTCAAGAGAACGCCCCACCCACTTCAAGGCCGGCTCTCCGGAAGGCTAGACCGTCCCAGTTCAGCAGTTTCGTCCAGCCCACCCGGCCTTGTGAGTGCGTGGCCTACTCGGCCCAGCTAGGCTGGGTCCTCATGAGGACCCAGCCCCTGAATTGAGACGCAGCCAATGAATGAAATCACACACGAACACTTCTTCTTCTCCACCTGGAAAACCTGGGGAACACCTCGCTGGCTCCTCCTACTTGGTGAGAGAGAGATGAGGCAATTTACCTTACCAATACACCACAATATATATGTATACGATAATACGAGTATAACTTCTCACCCGATCTCTAAGGGAGAGTCCAGCTGACAGATGCCCTACGAATACCAGGAACAAACAGGATGTGAAGATTTAAAAAATAATCATTTACTAACCTTTTTGCAGGATGTAAATTGATTTTCTTCCCCAAGTTTCTTCATTAAAAAAAGCTTGTAATGGTAACCCGAGGACTACCTGTGCATTCACAATATTTAACAGAACAAACTTTAATTTTGTAGAGCGTTGCACACAAAGGACTTATTCATCCTCCCAGAATGCTTGTCCAGGAAAAAAGCTTAAAATGGAAAATAAAAAGGGTAGAATTTGACCACGTTTAATGGTTTAAGCTGTAGAGTGGATTGAATCGTTCGTTCAGTCTTTTCAACTTCAAACCCACATAAATAAACACGAGTAAATAAAACAGCACACAGTCTGATTGTTTCACTATATTTATATTATATCATTAAATTCAATGTAGTACCTGAAACTAACCACACAGGCGGGTCGGACGGTTCTGTCCGGCCTCAACACACGGCCCCAGCAAAGAAAAGAGACAGAACAGAGAAAGGCACAAAGAGTTCCAAACTGAGACGGGACAGGACGGTGCACGGAAACAAACATGACGAGCAAAGAAAAGAGGTGAAGAGCGCCGAGCGCACACACCGAAAGGCACGAGTAGAAAAAGTTTTCTGCTAGTTTGAGTCTCCATGGAGGCAGGACGCAGCAGAACAGAGGGGGCCGTCGTCATGACAACATGGCGTGAAAATACAGATAGACATTTGAACTGGGATGAGTCGGAACAAGAGTTACATGGAGCAGGCTTACAAAACAAAAACAGGTTTAATACCAACACCCTCACCTTTTGTCTCTGAGGAAAACTCAGGACGAGACGTGTTTCAGTACCGAGCGCCGCTGAGGTAAAAGTTTCTCCTACTGCAGACCCAAAACGTTACACGCCGTCCTGCGACATGTTCAGACGTCTCAAACTTTAACATGTTTACAGTCGCTGCAAACTTCATTTTCCCTTTTAAAAGTCGACACGTGTTTGTGACGCGAGATTCTTGCTTAGTTCCTATGATAACAGAAATCGAGTTGAACTTGCAACAGATAAATTCGTACGATAATTCAAACAAACGGAAACTCCACTAACTCTTGGAGTGGGATGGGTGAATGTTGACACCTGAAACAGACAAGACAATCATCATGAAGAGCTGCGAGTGTCATCAGTTCACATAAGAAACTGTTGTCAGGGTCAGACCTCGGCAGGATCAGCTGCCAAAAGGTCCACTCTGATCCTAAACTGAGCAGTCTGAAGGTTCCTGATGCATCTGTTGCCATGGAAACAGAGGCAGATGGGTTTGAAGCATCTTTTACCATGGAGACAGAGACAGGGTGGGTTTAACATCTGTTGCCATGGAGACAGACACATGAGTTTCAGCATCTGTTGCCATAGACACGGGGGGTGGTTAACATCTGTTACCATGGCAACAGAGACAGGTGGGTTTACATTATTTGTTGCCATGGAGACAGAAACAGGAGGGTTTGCAGAATATGTTGCCATGAAGACAGAGACAGGTGGGGTTGCAGCATCTGTTACCATGGAGACAGAGAGGTTTGCAGCATCTGTTGCCATGAAGACATACACCGGGTAGGTTTAACATCTATTGCCATGGAGACAGAGGTAGGTGGGGTTGTAGCATTTGTTGCCATGGACAGAGAGACAGGTGTGTGTGTTTAACATCTGTTACCATGGCAGCAGAGACAGATGGGTTTACAGCCTTTGTTGCCATAGAGACAGAAATACCGGGTAGGTTTAACATCTATTGCCATGGAGACCGAGGTAGGTGGGGTTGTAGCATTTGTTGCCATGGCAGAGAGACAGGTGTGTGTGTTTAACATCTGTTACCATGGCAGCAGAGACAGATGGGTTTACAGCCTTTGTTGCCATAGAGACAGAAACAGGAGGGTTTTCAGCATCTGTTATCATGAAGACAGACAGGTGGGGCTGCAGCATCTGTTTCCATGGAGACAGACAGGAGGGTTTGCAGCATCTGTTGCCATGGCGACAAAGAGGGGTAAACTCTGGTTTAACCCTGGATCATTCAGACACGTGGTGATCCAGATGTTTGAACACCTGACTGAGAACTTGGTAAACCATGACATCATCTTCAGAAGGTCTTTACCCGCAGCTCCCATGTTAGTCAGCTTTAAGGGAGACTTTTAATTTGATAGAGGTTTCTGTGATGAGTACCAGCAGCTGAAAAGGTTACAGGTGTTCTTCAGACTGCAGGAGTGTCACCAGAAGCAGGGTGACGCCGGGCTGCAGGTGTGCAATCACCGTTTCACAGCTTGAGTCCAATCAGCTCTGTCGGTGGAGACTCACTCGGCACCACCAACGCTGACAGTCTAACGCTCCTGATCTTTACATGAAAACAGGAAGTAACCATGTGAGTACCGTAGTGTAGCAGTGGAGTGTCAGATGTTCACAGCTCTTTGAAGCTGGTGGGAAGGAAACAACAGGTTAAAGGGATATTTCAGATTTTTAGAAGTGGCTCTGCTCAAGCTTTAGAGAAAAACATGAAGTGTATCTGAGCAGCAGGTAAAAACATTAAAAATAAACATCAGGTCGGTTCAGTGTTCTGACTCAGAGCCAACGTACGACGTGTTTCCACCAACTGACCTCAAACAAGAAACATGACACGAACATTAAAGACGATTTAAAGTTTGACCAACAGAAGCTAAAGAACGCTGAGCGGCCTCAGAGCGGAACAGAACCAGAACAGACCAAACTCGTGTTGAGTTGGACTGTTCTGGAAGAGGAGATCCAACGTTAGTCTGCTCTTTAATGACAAGCTCATCGAACAGAACCAGAACCCACAACAAACAAGTCCTCATGTCTCCCAATGATCCAGACCATCTGCACTCTACTCAAGAGGTCTGGATCAACAGAACCAGAACTTTCTGAAGGTGTTCCTCCTCAGCTGGTGGAGCTGAAACCAATCTGTGGACCTTCTGCATTTCCATGGATCCAACAGCAGAACCAGGAACTGGTTCTGTCCCTGAGACCCAAAGAGACTGAAGGTCCAGTTTAAACTATGTTCAGTTCTGACGGTACGGCCTGGGTTCATCAGTTTAGGAGCCGTTTTCTGGCTCACTGAGGTCAAAAGTCAAAACGTGCCTCTGAAAAGGTCCAGAACCTGAAACAGAATTTTTTTTAAACTTCCAAAGAAAACTCAAAAAACCAAAGCTGGGCGCTAGACCGCTGGGGAGTGCTAAAGCGCTAATCCGCTTATAGCGGGCCTAAACAATTTGTCAGCGTTACAGCGGATTGACTAACTTTTATAATTCATAAGCGGATTTGCGCTATTTTTATTTAAAATGCAGTACCGCTAATAACTAATTATCTATCAGTAAAAACGAAAAAACTTATTTATGAGCTCTTAAAGGGGACCACAGATGCAAAATTCACTTTTTAATGTTTTTTTTTAACTCTACTTTGGGTATTTACTTCTTTAAAAAAACAGTCCTAGGGCCAAAGAAATGCACCCAGTGGTATATTTACTCTAAGTAGATTTATTTTTCTGTGATATAAATGTCTCGTTTTCAAATCCTGCGGTTTGTGACGTCACAAGCTGCAGGACAATCCCCCCCCACCTTGAGTCCAGCCCCTCACCTAGCAACCCCTGGTTAGGCTCAACCCACTTCAGTATAAAAGACGTGACGGTTGTTTTTCCTGATTTCATCTCATCTTTTGTTTAAATGTTCTTAATTTCATGTGTACAGCACTTTGTTGCAGCTGTGGTTGTTTTAAATGGCTTTATAAATAAAGTATAATTGTTATTTTTACGTTTTAGTTCAATTTTTAGCTATTAGCAATCGCTCCCAACGCGCAGCCGGCAGAAATAAAACGAGCAGACCGCCGGCGAAGGGACCATCTGTGGGCGTGAGCTGCTGGGAACTGCTGGCTTTTGAGGTCCGTGGGTCCGGTCAGAAGGTTGCCTCATACGGATAAATTAACTGGAAACACTCGGTGAACTTTGTGTATGTCTGGACTGGAGCAGCGATCGCTCCCAAAAGCGCCGCATGCAACGAGCGGAGCCGGAGGAGGAAGAGCTATCATTAGCCTCGGATTCGGGTGGGCTAATGCCTAAAGGGAGCAGCAAATGGCGGCGCGCGCAGACGGCTTTCGGTAAGTTATCTTAAGCTAGCACTAACAGTAAGTCAAATGAGTAATAAAAAAAGAGCTAATTTTAAAACAACAACAGATTAGAGATACTGGCTGTTACAGAGGGCGGAGTTAATGTAAACAGATTTTTGAAGGGCGTGGCCTTCAGAGCTCATTATCATAAACAGCCTGTTCAGAACGGAAATGAGAAAAGGCAGAACTAAAAAGGGGATATCTTATTATCTAAGAATTATTTTGTGCATTAAATTGAATGAACATTATCTGGATAGCCCACAGACATACCATAAAAATTTATAAAACCAATATGTGGTCTCCTTTAAATCAACCAGACGACTGCTAACAGACCATATCCTGTCCGCGCCGGATGTGGTCCGTGACAAAAAAGCGTCCCCCTCAGTCTCTTGGCTAGAGAGAGCGCTCTCTCTATAGCAGTTAGCAGCCAGTGTGTTACTCTGCAGCCTTATTGCTTGTTTTCGAAGAGTCAGACGAAGAGTTTTTAACATGGAGGGTGAACTTATGGATGTTTCTCAGCGGCCTACGCGACGCGTCAGCGCCTCATTTGCCCTCTTCAAAATGGCGACGGCCACAGAAGCAAAGGACTTTACAACAAAACACGGTAAAAACAATTATTTCTTTGCTGAGAAAAAATATATTTCTTAGCTGACTTTATAGCACAAGTCCGCTCATTCTCAATCAGTTCATCTGGACAGTTTCTTTTTAGTAGAAACGTTTCACCCTCACTCCAGAGGGCTTCGTCAGTCAGAGCAGTCCAAAGCAAACTGAAGCTACCCCACCAAGTAAACAACTTAAGTGGACCAACCAGTTTGCTGTAGCCAAGATGGTTTCTGGGGGCTTGTCCCTCGTCGACTCCTCCCAGGCAGGCAGACATGTCCAAAGTGGTTCAAGTTGGTGGGGTAGCTTCAGTTTGCTTTGGACTGCTCTGACTGACGAAGCCCTCTGGAGTGAGGGTGAAACGTTTCTACTAAAAAGAAACTGTCCAGATGAACTGATTGAGAATGAGCGGATTTGATACCTGGACTATTGAGAATGAACTTTCTGGTTTATAGCACAAGGTTTTTCTGAGCTTAACCGGTTCACGAAATTGTCAAATCTGCTGGATTAAAAAAAGTAGTTCGCCATTTGCACGTTAGCGCATTAGCATTAGCGTCCGCTAGCGTTGCTAATACATAGGTAAGCGCTTTTGAAATTGCGGACCTAAATAAATAAGTGCTTTAGAAATAGCGGAACAAATTTTTGGATTAGCGCTGCCCAGCACTGCAAAAAACCTTCAGAAGGTCTGGAGACCTGATACAGACCAGGCTGTCCTGACAGGAAAGTCTGGATCATTGGTAGAGATCAGGCCGGACCAGACAGTCCTCACCTTGAGGAGGACCTGTGTGTTAGTAAAAGATCTGGGTGCGCTCGGTGGTGTAGCGTTTTGGGTCTCGGTGCCGCAGTAAGAAGGTCTGGCCTGTGGTTAGCGTCTGGGCAGGACCACGGTGAGGACCGGGTCTGCTGGTTCTGGAGGCGCACCGACCAAAGAATTGTGTCCACGCTGCTCCCACTTGCCATCTCCGTCACTTAGTGTTAGTACCTTGACTCCTCCTCCTCGCTAACAACATGAAAATACTGATTATGATTGGCTGACGGGCGCCACCTCCTCCCATCACTTCCTCCTCCGTCAGTAGAAGGAGTACTGGTTATCGATGGCTCGGGGGGCCCTCCCTCCATCCCTCTCCTCACCCTCCACAGCTTCTAACTGAAGAAGAGGAGTGTCCCTGTCCTCCCAGTCCTCCGCTCCTCCTCCACTGCCTCCACTTCCTCCTCCTGCTGGTGCTGTAGTCACCATAGACACTGCTGCTCCTCCCCCTCCTCCTGGCTCCGTGTCGTGTCCTCTCTCCTGGGGAGGAGTCGGTGGTGGCGGACGTCCCGGCGGCAGCGGAGGCGGTTGAGGTGGACTACGGGGTCTGATGGTCAAGTCTATCAGAAGAAAAGGGGTGGGGGGAGAAAAGACAAACGGCGGTGAGGAAGCAGCTCGGTGGTTCCAGACTCCATGGAGGAATCCAAAAACCCAAATGTTGACCTGACCTCGACCCTCAGGAAACTTCAGCACACCCACAACCAAATCTGACCCAGAAGATGAGACCTATGCTAAATTCAATTTCAATTCAGTTTATTCATAAAGCTCCAAGTCACAACAGAATCATCTCAGGGCACTGAACAGAAACATTCATATATTAAAAAAATAATAATTTAACATTATTTATCTGAGGAGCAGACTGCTTTGAGTTTAACTCCATCACAGAACTCTCATCTTTAACAAGCATGAAGGCGACAGTGGAAAGGAAAAACTCCCTCATGAGGAAGAACCCTTCAGCAGAACCAGGTTCTGGACAAGTGGCCATCTGCTTCTACTGGCTGGGTTTGGTAGGAACAGGAATGAGGAACAGATACACAATGGCAGGTCAAGAACCACATGTTAAGATAGAAGTAGTATAAAATGAAAACTATTCAATTTTAACAATTTGTTTAAGGAAATGAGGTCAATTTGTCCTCTAGTAGTCTAAGCCTATAGCAGCATAACAAGCCAACCCTAACTATAGGATTTATCAAAAAAGAAAGTCTTAAATCTGGACAATGCATCAGCCTCACGGACAGAAACTGGAAGTTGGTTCCACAAGAGAGGAGCCTGAGAACAGAGATCATATCCAGTTTTAGTTTCTCTCCATTGGCTCCCTGTCAAATCCAGAATATAATTCAAAATCATACTTCTAACCTACAAAGCTCTCAACAACCTAGCTCCATCTTATATTACAGATCTTATCGTTCCATATTTTCCTAACATAGCACTTCGCTCTCAGATTGCAGGTTTACTCGCGGTTCCTAGAGTTCCCAAAAACAGAATGGGAGGAAGATCTTTCAGTTCTCAGGCTCTTCTCTTGTGGAACCAACTTCCAGTTTCTGTCCGTGAGGCTGACACATTGTCCAGTTTTAAGACTTTCATTTTTGATAAATCCTATAGTTAGGGTTGGCTTGGGTTTACAGAGCTATCCCTTAGACTGCTGCAGGACAAACTGACCACATTTTTTCACTCTGCTACTGTCTTTACTTGCAGTACTCTGCTCCACCTGTTTTGTATTTATAATTGTTTTTTCTATCCGTAACGTGTTTTTTTGTCTTTCAGGTACACCTGGACCTGCCATTCTGTGTTCGTTTGTCTCTCCTTCCTGTCCTCTCAACCAGACAGTCAAAGCAGATGGCCGCTTGTCCTGAGCCTGGTTCTGCTGGAGGTTTCTTCCTTTTAAAAAGGCGTTTTTCCTTTCCACTGTTGCCACTGTGCTTGCTCAGGATGGGAGACTATGATGAAGCCAAGATTAAACATGTCTGCTGCTTCCTTAGTTAGAGAACTTTACTACTGGTAACTGGCTTTTCTATGTACGTGAATGTTCCTGTAAAGTGCCCTGAGACAACTTTGTTGTGATTTGGCGCTATATAAATAAATTTTATTGAACTAGGGATGAGGCTGATCCGATCCGGTATTGGCGTCAGATACCAGCATCCAACCTGTAGATATTTCCGATCCATGATGCATGTCTGCGTCATTTTTGCCGACGTGAGTAATGATTTTACTGTATTTAGCCTCAACTGTAGCCAGTAGTTTCAGGTGGGATTCAATGTCGCCTGCTCTGGCCCCTATTTTGACTGTGGTTTGTGTCGCAGGTACCACGTTTCGAACTATGGCGCTGCCAACAACGAGTCTGCTCCTCGGCTGGCGTCTCACTAAGCACGGAATTCATTCAACCTTTATTTAAACAGATAAATCACATTGAGCCTCGAAGACTCATTTGAATATGGATTTGAAGCTTGAACGGGTGGGTGGTTGACAAAGGTCTTAGTTTTACCCTGATGGATGCTCAATAATGCTTAGTTTTACTATTTGGACCGTCACCCAGTGGGGCTGAGGTTCAGGGCAGCTAAGTGGAGGAAACTGGTTTGAATCGTGGTTTTGAACGGGAGAATAATAATTTGAAACGTGAACAGATCGGCAGTTAGCTGGGGTTTAGTTTTAGCTTTAGGCTTACTTTAGCTGGGGGTTTAGTTTTAGCTTTAGGCTTACTTTAGCTGGGGGTTTAGTTTTAGCTTTAGGCTTACTTTGGGCTGATACTCAGCGGGCCTGTGGTTCCGGGTTGCTAAGGTGAGGAAACTGATTTGAAATGTGATTTAAAGCCGAAGCAAACTCTTTGGAAACATAATTCAAAACATAAACAGGTCTATGGTGAACCAGGGACTTTGTTTTAGCATTTAGTTTACCTTGGACTGTCACCCAGCTGACCTGTGGTTTCTGACTGCTAACGTGAGCTAGCATTAGTGGTTCTGCGCAGCCTACGGGCGCCTGGCTAGTTAATGGTTTTTCAAAAGCACAGAGTCGAGCCTCCACATCAGACAGCCTCTCCACTAGAACTGACATATCAGAACATTTGACACAAGTACCATTATCTCCAAACGAGGTAATGTTGTAGCTAAACATCTGGCACACAATGCACGTGATGAAACCCGAAGCAATGCTCAGCTAAGGCTAGTAAGAGCTAGCAGATCTTAAAGGTCCACTGACGTGATGTTGGAAATTTGCATAAACTGGCACAACATATATATCTTATTTCATTCAGCTATGTTCGTTTTTGCAAACAAAATGATAAATATATTAAATTTTCATTCAAAGTCATTTTAAATTTGGCGCAGTGTTTCGTCTCGGGAAATCCGGGTACACGCAAATGCAATATCTGTGACGTATTGTTAGGACAGTCAGTCATGCGCAGTCTGCGTCTGCCATGATAACTCATATTCATTCTCTGCCAGATCACCTTTTTTTTTGTATAACTTGAAAAATGCCGTTGCGTTGTGTCGCATTTGGGTGTTCTAACATCATCAGTGAACAAGTGAGCCTTTTCACTTTCCCAAAAGATTAAATACTTTGTCAAAATTGGACAAAACAAACAAAGCTGTCCCCCTCGGAGCCCCCCTCGCTCCACTCCACCTGAACGGTAAGGCAGAACCTGCTGTTTCTTGTTCAACCCCCTGAACTAGCACTTTGAGATTTTTATTAATGAAAAGTGCGTTATAAATTAAATTCATTATTTATTATTATTAACTAACTTCGGCTTCCCAAACTGAAGACAAATAGCTCAAATCTAAACTTAGATTGCTAAATTTGTCGGTTTTTATATTGTCCGCCACGTATATGTAAAAGGGGCGCTCTAGAGACGGTCCTAACACTGCGTCACAGATGTTGCATTTGCGTGTACCCGGATTTTCCGAGACGAAACACTGCGCCAAATTTAAAATGACTTTGAATGAAAATTTAATATATTTATAATTTTGTTTGCAAAAACGAACATAGCTGAATTATATAAGATATACTGTATATGTTGTGCCAGTTTATGCAAATTTCCAACATCATGTCAGTGGACCTTTAATACAGTGATAAAAACCACAAGTCCTGAAAGATAATTCTGACCCTGAAGATGAGACCGGAGCTGAACGAAGAGGCAGAACCACCTGAGCGGGTCGTTATGGAGCTTATGTGAATCAGCGTACCGCAGGACCTGCTTGGTCGTTCCGTTCAGCGCAAACTGAAAAGGCAGGACTTCCTGCTCCTAATGATTTTGGTTCCGAGGTTCACAGCTGCAGCTCCAACCATCCACTGAAGCCTAAAAGATGGAGGTCAGAGCTGAGGATCTCTGCTGTCGGGCCGGTGATCAGAGCCCCAGACAACAACTTCCCAGCTGATGAAACTCTAAACCCAGAAGATCTGATGACAGTTTTAGTTCCTGTTCTGTTGCTAACGGATCGTTTTGTTGTCAGACTGAAAGTTTATTTAGATTCTCAGAGTTGTAGAAGTAAAACGGGTCAGCAACTCCTGTAAATCTGGACCATCTGCACTGACTTTTAAAAACTAAAAGTCAACAGTGAACAGCAATGAAACCAGGCTGAAGCGCTCCAGGGTCTATCTGATTGGCTCTACGGCGTCACGTGACTTCCTGTGATGAGTCGGGGTTAAAATGAGGGATGTGTCGTCGCTCAGCCACTCACTGCCAAACACTCGCTGCTCTCCGCTCAGGACGGGCGCACTTACACACAGTCAGAGATGGGGGTTGATGGAGAGTCGGGATGGCGCGTGGTGATGACATCACAAACCGCAGGCCGACTACCCGCCCGGTCCCGGCCTGCAGGGGATGAGCCAACGGATACAAGACAACAACAGAGAGGTCAGATGGGTCACACAGATGGAGCAGGCTGCCGGGTCAGAACCAGACATTTCACATCTTTATCTGAACAAAGTGAAGCTTCTGAGAACAGGCGAGCCACATTTACATCAAAGAGTCCAGGAAGGAGGCGGAGCATCAACTTTACACAAAGCAAACAAACTGGACCTCTGGTGTTCTGGGTCAGAGCATCACAGACCCGGTTCTGTTCAGTCTCATGGAGCTGGACGCCAAAATACTTCATGTTACCGTGAGAGGTGGAGGGGAACCGGACTGAACCGCTCAGAGTTCATCCCCCTCCCCTCAGCTGTTTAATCATCTCAGAGTTCATCAGGGTCAGCAGCCTGACAACACCCATCATCCATCATTAATCCATCATCCATCCATCATTAATCCATCATCCATCCATCATTAATCCATCATCCAGCCATCCAGCACCCATCCATCATTCATCCATCCACCATTATCCATCATTAATCCATCATTCATCCATCACCCATCCATCATTCATCCTTCATCCATCCATCATCCATTAACCAACCATCATCCATCCACCATTATCCATCCATCCACCCTTCGTCTATCCATTATCATCCATCATCATGCATCATTCATCCATGATCATGCATCATTCATCCATCATCATCCATCCTTCTATCACCCATCCATCCAGCATCCATCAACCATACATCATCCACTGATATCCATCCATCTCTTTCAATCATCCATCCATCATTCATTCATTCATCCTCCATCATCCTCCAGCCATCTATCAATCACCATCCATTGATATCCTTCCATCATTCATCCATCACCAATCCATCCATCATCCAACCATTATCTAACCATCCATCCATCATCCAGCCATCTATCCATCCACCTGTAAATCATTCATCCTCCACCCAACCACCCACCCCCTCATCCATCCATCATCTTTACACACTTCTTCCTTTCTGGGTCACAGGGGTCACTGGTGCCCATGTCCAGCAATCACAGTGCAAGAGGCGGGGGACACCTGGACAGGTCTCCAGTCCATCACAGGAACACCTGGACAGGTCTCCAGTCCATCATAAGGACATCTGTGAGACCATATGCTGGTGCAGTGGACCCTGGGTTTCTTCTTATGCATGACAATGCATAAGAAGAAACCTCATGTGGCTGACGTGTGTAAGCAGTTCATGCATGATGAGGGCATTGATGTTATGGACTGGCCTGCCCATTTCCCAGACCTGAATCCAATTGAGCACATCTGGGACATCATGTTTCGGTCACCAAGGCCACATTGCACCAGACTGTTCAGGAGCTAACTGACGCTCTAATCCAGGTCTGGGAAGAGATCCCTAAGGAGAACATCCGCCGTCTCATCAGGAGCATGCCCAGGCATTGTTAGATTTTACAGGCACGTGGAGGCCACACACACTACTGAGCCTCATTTAGACTTGTCATGAGGAATATTCACCAACGTTGAATCAGCCTGTCATGTTATTTTCCACTTTAATTTTGAGTATGAATCCAAATCCAGATCTCCATGGTGTAATAATTTTGATTTACATTGATAATTTTTGTGTTTTCTTCTAAGTCAATTCCACTGTGATAATAATAAAGTTTATCAATGAGAATATTTAATTAATTGAGGTCTAGGATGTGTTAATGTTCCCTTTAATTTTGTGAGCAGTGTATATATAGTTTAATTTGATCATTTTAATAATCTGTATTCTTTTTAATTTACCAGAAACTTCTAAATAAATTCTCACCTTGTACTGAAACCTGCTTCAGGGTCTTACCACCACCAGCTGGTGAGGTGCGTGACGTCAGTTTGAACCCCGCCCACTGGAACCGGTACTTAAAGTATAATGGAAACAACAACGTGTATCGTACCGAGCTAAGTAGAACTGTGCTGTACCAGTTCTAAAAGTACTAATGGAAAAGGGGCATGTCAGCTGTCAAGCATGGAGACAGGTCAAGGGTACAGAGGAGACCAATCAGGATTTGCTTGGAGTCAAACAGTCGGCTCGGTGCAGAGGCGTTGATCTCAGTTTCCCACAATGCCTCAGTGCTGCGACTTGAGGCGCTTCGTGAAAGAAGCTTTGGTTTCACGAGACGGAACAGAACCTGGTCTGTGATTGTCCAATACAGAGACAAGTCCAGTTGGCTTTGGTTCAGAACCTCCAGAACCGGGATGACAGATGTGATTAGGCTCATGCAGAAACACCTGTCCGGTTCGGGTTCTGATCATCCGGACCCGACCTGGACTCAACCCCCACTCCCTTCATACCTGGCTGTCGGACGGCGGTGGCGCCCACGAAGCTGATGAGCGTGACGTCAGAGGCGCCGCCGGACTCCAGGGGGATGGGGTGGACCCGGAAGTGCTCCAACATGTCGAAGATGGACTGGAACCAGAGGTGCTGCACTCGGCACTGCCCGTCCTCGTTCAGGGACAGACGGAGGTGCTGTGGGGGAACAGAAAGACAAAACCCTGAGGACCAGACCTCAGAAGACATTCCTAAATATTCAAAACCCTTAAAGAGCTCCACCTACAAACACCTGGACTGAACTTCAGTCCAGGTCTGGACATGTCTCAGTGTCAAGTTCAAGGTTTTTTACTGTCATTCACATCATGTGGTTCATGAAGTGGACGATGTACTCAGGGTCCCAGTTACATCCAACAATAGCAAAAATATAAAGTGTAAAAAGAAACAGTGTACAGTACAAGGATCTAAGATATAAACTAAGAAATACGCTAAATGAACACTAAACGGTATGCTAAAAGATCTAATATATATATACTAAACATTCTTTTTTTTTTTCATTTACCCTTTATTTATACAGGTAGTCTCATTGAGTCACGAGAACTCATTTTCAAAAGAGACCTGTTTAGGGAGCAGATGGTGGGGGTTAAGGGCCTTGCTCAGGGGCCCAAAGTGGGGCGAATGAGGGTGGAGGCAGGTGTGGGTGTTTCACCTTTTCCACCCACATTTTGATGTTGACGGTACCGGGGGTTGAACCTGCGACTTTCCGATCACAGGCCCATCTTCTCTAACCTCTGCGCCACCACTCCCCCTTATAATGTAAAACAATACACCCAACAGCAGCAGCATGAACACGAGTCTTTGTGGGTGGATGAGTACGAATGAATGAATACAGCAGCATGAAATAATCAGCAGTATGAGATCAGCAGCATGGATAATCAGCAACACACATGCCCCTGCTGAAACTTCAGTCCAGCTCTGGACCAGTGTTCTGTGACTCACCTTGGCCTTGCCCTGGAAGTTGAAGGTGAGGACGTACTCTCCACGCCGCGTCTCGCTCTGCCGGACCAGGAACACGCCGTGGCTCGACGGGCCTCCGGCCAGAACCAACTGGGCCGCTTTGAGGCGCGATAGGGTCCCGTGGAACCACTGACACTCGCTGAGCGGGTGCTCCACGATTTCGGCTGGACCCACGTCAGAAAACAGGAAGGAACCTGCAGAATCGGTTCATGAAGTTAGAGGTGTTCTGTTGGGACCAGATTTGATGTCCTGGATGCTGAGCAGAATGAAGGTCCGACAGAACCTTCATGGTTTCTGTGGAACGTTCAGCTGATCTGCAACAACAGCTCTGCAGTTTGTTAAAGGGCCACTGACATCATTATACAAATTTTCTTTAAATGATAGAAGATATATATATATTTTATCATTTAACTACCGGGTATGTTCGTTTTTGCAAACAAAATGATAAAATAATGAAAATTCCCTCCAAACAGAGTCTAAAATTAAAAACAGCTTTTCTCTATGAAAAATCCGACTACAAGCGAATGCAACATGATGTAGGAAGCAGGACCTTCAGTCTTCGTCTGCCATTAACGCATAACGCATTCTCTGCCAGATAGCCTTTTTTTTTTTGGTAAAACTTGAAAAATGCCGGTTCGGTGTGTCACATTTGGGTGTTCTAATATCATCAGTGAACAAGTGAGCCTTTTCACTTTCCCTTAAAGATGTAAGACCTTCGTCAAAAATTGAATAAATAAAGCTGCCTCCCCTCGGACTGAGCTCCCCGTTTCCTGAACAGGTAAGAGTCAAATACATACGGGTGCAGACCTACGGTAACTTAGAACCTGCCGTTTCTGCTCATCTAACTTCCTGCTTCCAAAACTAAAGACAAATAGCTCAAATCTTAACTTAGATTGATAATTTTTTTGTTTTATTTGTTGTTTGCATTAATATTTATATGGGGCGTTCTAAAGACGTTCTTTCTCCTACGTCACAAATGTTGCATTTGCTTGTACAGTAGTCAGATTTTTCAGAGAGAAAAGCGGTTTTTATTTTTAAATTCAGTTTGAAAGGAATTTTCATTAATTTATCATTTTGTTTGCAAAAACAAACATAGTTGAATGATAAAATATATATATATATCTTCTATCATTTCATGCAAATTTGTAAGATGATGTCAGTGGACCTTTAAAGAACTCTGCAGAAAAACATCACACAGAATCGTTTTTATTTATTTCAGAAGGATTTTAATAGAAATGTTAATTTAAATTTAACAGTTTTACCTTCCTGCTGATTGGTGCCTCTTTACACCCCCCCCCCACACACACACACCCCACACACCATTTTATGTATTTTTATTCATTCATTCAACCTTTATTTAAAGTCACATTGAGCCTCGAAGACTCATTTACAAGTGAGACATGTTTGGACAAACAAACAAAAAAAACGGAAAACCTGCTCACCTGTGGCATCTGGCGTTTCTGCAAAAGGTGTGCCCAGACCAGACCCGCCTGCTCCGAGAATTCTGCCGTCCGGTTCATCGAGAGGAGCTCGAGGAGGCAGCTCCGGGGGGAGCGGGTCCATGAGAGGGGAGGAGCCTCCGATTCCTCCGTAACACACTGACACAAAGAAGAAGAGAACATCTGGAGTTCTGCTGATCCCGAACCACATTCATTCAAACGTCAGAGCCCAGTACGGAGCTTCACCAGAACTGGACAGGGTTTTATTCCAAAGCTCACTTCATGAGCAACACTCACCTTGAGAAAGACGCTCTCCAATCTCCGGCGTCCTGCTGATGTCCAGTGGTCCCCCACAGCCCCCCTCTGTATCGTCCTGCTCACTGCGGCACACAGAAGGAAGTTAAAGCCTCGAAACCAACCAGACACATGCCGGTCCCCGAAACAACGGCCGGCTCGTTCTGTACCTGAGACAGATGCCGTTCCTGATGTCGCTGAGCCACGCCCTCATCTGAACAGCGTCTCGTGTCTCAATCACGTACTGCGCCAGCGTCTCCAGCTGCAAGTGGCAAAGCAGGACACAGTTAGTAATGAAGAGGCCCGATTGGATTCTGAATCCAGGTACCTGAAGGCCCTGCAGCAGAGACGTACCCAATTCCAGGTACCTGAAGGCCCCGCAGAGGAGACGTACCTGGATCCAGGTACCTGAAGGCCCCGCAGAGGATAAGTACCTGACTCTAGACACCTGAAGGCCTCACAGAGGAGACTTACCTGGCTACAGGTACCCGAAGGCCTCGCAGACGAGATGTACCTAACACCAGGTACCTGAAGGTCCCGCAGGGGACACGTACCCGATTCCAGGTACCTGAAGGCCCCACATAGGAGATGTACCTTCCTTCAGCTACCTGAAGGCCTCGCATTAGAGATGTACCCGATTCCAGGTACCTGAAAGCCCCGCAGAGGAGGTGTATCTGACTCCAGGTACCTAAAGGCCCCGCAGAGGAGAAGTACCTGATTCCAGGTACGTGAAAGCTCCGCAGCAGAAATGTACCTTCCTCGAGGTAACTGAAAGCCCTGTAGAGGAGACGCTCCCGACTCCAGGTACCTAAAGGCCCCGCAGGAGAGACGCTCCCGACTCCAGGTACCTGAAGGCACCACAGCAGAGACGTCCCTGACTCCATGTACCTTAAGTCCCTGCAGAAGAGGTACTTGAAGGCTCCGCAGAGGAAACGTACCCTACTCCAGGTACCTGAAGGCACCACAGCAGAGACATCCTGGACTCCGGGTACCTGAAGGCACCGGAGAAGAGACGTACCTGACTCTAGGTACCTGAAGGCCCTGCAGCAGAGACGTCCCTGACTCCATGTACCTGAAGTTCCTGTAGAGGAGACATACCCTACTCCAGGTACCTGAAGGCACAGCAGCGAAGACATTCCAGACTCCAAGTACCTGAAGGCACCGGAGGTGAGAAGTACCTGACTCCAGATACCTGAAGGCACCGTGGAGGAGACGTACCTGGATCCAGGTACCTGAAGGCCCCGCAGGGGACACGTACATTCCTCCAGCTACCTGAAGGCCCCGCAGAGGAGACATACCTGACCCCAGGTATCTGAAGGGCCTGCAGAAGAGAAGTGGCTGACTCCAGGTACCTGAAGGCCACATAGAGAAGATGTGCCTCGCTCCAGTTACCTGAAGGCCCTGCAGAGGAGACGTGGCTGACTCCGGGTACCTGAAGGCCACATAGAGAAGACGTGCCTAGCTCCAGTTACCTGAAGGCCCCGTTGAGGTATCTAACAGGTAAATTTACCTGGTTTGTACCGGTAATGGAGGTCGTTGAAGTTAAAATAACTCGGAGGAACGAGGAAATGTCGTTCTCTTCTTGTTAACAGTTTGAGTTATAACATCCGTCTGTCCATCCTCTTGTTTTGGACTCAGGTCTGAGGGGCAGCAGCTGGGTCATGGAGGTCCCAACACCTATTACAGCCCTTCTTGGAGGACTCCACAGTGTTCCCAGACCAGCAGAGATGAAGTCTCTCCAGTATGTCCTGATACTTCTCTGGGGTCTTCTCCCAGTGGGACATGTCTAGAGCACCTCCCTAGGAAGGCATCCAGGGTCCATCCAGACCAATGTCTGAACCTCCTCAGCTGGCTCCTCTTGATGTGGAGGAGCAGCAGTTCTATTCTGCGTCTCTCCTGGAGAACTGAACTCCTCGCCCTATCTCTAAGGTGCGTCCAGCTACCCTGCAGAGAGGACTCCTTTAGACCTCCTTGATCCAGGATACGAGTCTTTCAGTCTCTACCCAGAATTCAGGACCACAGGTGAGAGTAGGACCATAAACTGAGTGGTGAAGAGAGAGCTTCTCCTTACAGCTCAGCTCCCTCTTCACCACAACGGACCAACTCAGACTCCACAATACAGTGAAAGCTGTTCCGGTTCTTCTGATGATCTCATGCTCCATTCTTCCCTCAGTGAACAAACCCAGAGATGCTCAAACATCTTGGGTGAACAAGAAAACACTTAAACTAATCTAAAAAAGCTAAGTCTGGTCCTCTGGACATTCAAAAAAGGTAAAGTTTTTTTGAATGTCCAGAGGACCAGACTTAGCTTTTTTAGATTTTTCTACCTGGATTATTGAGCATGCATCAGGGTACTTAAACTAATATTTAAAGTGCGCGAGGTCTTCAAAGCCCTGCTGAATTTATTGAAGAATTATAGATTTTGTGGGCAGCATGGTGGCACAGTTGGTAGAGCTGCTGCTTCTCAGCGAGAAGGTTGCCCCGAAGACCTTTCTGAGTGGAGTTGGCATATTCTCTCCATGCTGAGTGGGCTTACTCCGGGTACTCGGGTTTCCTCCCACAGACCAGAAACATGTACCGTAAAAATCGGTCCATAAGTTAACACGCAGTTTTTTTACTCATTTGAATGTCCTGTGTGTTATAAGCCGAAGCGTGTTATTTATGGATTTTTCCCCATATTTTTAGACCCATTTTTGGCTCTGATATCGCTGTTTTTCATTTTGGGCCAAAAATGGTGCAGTACCACTTTTTCCGCTAGGGGCCCACTTCCAGGACCGTTTCTAGCTCATGTGTCCGAAAAAAGCCTCCTCTGGTCGGACTGACTCTGTCGCTGCCCGCCTCCTGCTCTGGATGTAGCTACATTAGCTGTGTTGTTAGCCGTTTTTTTAGCAAGATAAAATGGTAAATGGAGCTTATTTATATAGCGCTTTCCAGCCCCCTATGAGGGGCCCCAAAGCGCTTTACAATACCAACCATCCACCCATTCATACACACATTCATACACCGGTAGCGGCAGACTGCCATGCAAGGCGCCATCCAGTCCTACCGGGAGCAACTCGGGGTTAAGTGTCTTGCCCAGGGACACAACGACACATGGTGTGGGGAACCGGGATTCGAACCTCCAACCTTCCGATCGGGGGACGACTGCCATTACCACTACGCCACGGCCGAGCATGCATCAGGGTACTTAAACTAATATTTAAAGTGCGCGAGGTCTTCAAAGCCCTGCTGAATTTATTGAAGAATTATAGATTTTAACTCATAAACCACACCGCGGATTTTCTTGAAACTTACAGAGCGTAATTTGGTGGTCATTTACCAAATGTTAGCTGAAGATGTTTAGAGCTAAAAAAAAAATTCGCTCTTTTAGCTGTTAGCAGATAGCTAACGTGAACAGATACCTACTGTTTAGATAAACAGCTCTTAAACCACTCGGATATTTTTAGGCTTACAGAGTGTAATTATATGGGTTTAATTTACAAGCTGTTGACTGTATAAGACATTTGAGATCAAATTATATGGGTTTAATTTACAAGCTGTTGACTGTATAAGACATTTGAGATCAAATTCGATTCATTTATAATTTATTTTAGTAGCGCACGAGACGTGTTTTGGAAGAAATCAAACCGAAACAATTTAAATCTAGCAGATTAGACCATTTTGTGAACTGATTAAGGAACCGTTAAGCTCAGGAACCCTTGTGCTACAACGTCAGCTATGAAATATATTTTTCTCAGCAAAGAAATAATTGTTTTTACCGTGGTTTTCTTGGAAAGTCCTTAGCTTCTGTGGCTGCCGCGGACGCCATTTTGGACAGTGCTAATGGCAAACTACTTTATTTAATCCAGACGCGTCGCGTAGGCTGCTGAGAAACATCCATAAGTTCACCCTCCATGTTAAAAACTCTTCGTCTGACTCTTCGAAAACAAGCAATAAGGCTGCAGAGTAACACACTGGCTGCTAACTGCTATAGAGAGAGCGCTCTCTGTAGCCAAGAGACTGAGGGGGATGCTTTTTTGTCACGGACCACATCCGGCGCTGACAGGATATGGTCTGTTAGAGCCCGTAAATAAGTTTTTTCGTTTTTACCGATAGATAATTAGTTATTAGCGGTACTGCATTTTAAATAAAAATAGCGCAAATCCGCTTATGAATTATAAAAGTTAGTCAATTCGCTGTAAAGCTAACAAATTGTTTAGGTCCGCTGTAAGCGGATTAGCGCTTTAGCGCTCCCTAGCGGTCTGGTGCCCAACACTGTATTTTTTAAACCGTTATATTATCATATAAACACAGAACTTCGGAGCGCAGAGACAGGACATGTAGTGGGGGCGGAGCATTCCAGAGATACCAGACCTGCACTGACAGAAAGAGGAAGTCACGAGCGAATTAAATCATGTCCAACGTTGCTTCGTGAAGCTCTGATGATTTCTGATGGTTTTTGTGTTGTTGGACAAGTGCTCTATGGTTTTATTATATTTTTAAAATGTTTTATTAACATATAATCACAGAATATTGAAGCGCTCCGAGCGGACACACAGCAGGGGGCGGAGCTGCAGAACTCAAGTCCAACAGAGAACGGACTGTAGCTCCCCCTCAGAGTCATATATGGCTCTGAGGGGAGGGAGCAGAATGCTTTCACCTGCTGGAAATTTTTCTAAGTCCCAGGGTACTGCAGAAACTACATAGTTCACCTTTAAGTAGGATCACCAAAACAAACAAACAAAAAAATTTAATTTATTTTTTTTTTTTAGAAATGAATACATGTACAGTACTGTACAGTCACCAAGCACTTAGCCTATCCTAACACAGTTTTTAAAGATGAAGGAGTGAGTTGAATTGTCTCCCTTTCACATAAAGGGAGCTAGCTCCCTTTATGGGAATGGAGCCTGCAGGGAGGAGGGAGACAATTCAACTCACTCCTTCATCTTTAAAAACTGTGTTAGGATAGGCTAAGTGCTTGGTGACTGTACAGTACTGTACATTTATCTATTTATTAAAAATATACTGTACAGTATATATTTTTATTTTTTATTTCTTTTATTTATAAATAGATAAATGTACAATACAGTACTACAGTCACCAAGCACTTAGCCTATGCTAACACAGTTAAGGAGTCAGTTGAATTGAAGGTTCTGGCTGGTATTTCTGGCTCAGCTTTGGACTGGCTCACATCATACCTCTGGCACAGAACTTTCTGCATCAAGACAGACAGGTTCTCCTCTGACTATGCCCCCTTAAATTGTGAGGTGCCTCAAGGTTCGGTTCTAGGTCCGCTTTTGTTTTCCTTTTATATTATCCCACTCGCCAGCATTATTCAATCCTTTTCTGATATCTCCTATCACATTTATGCTGATGATATTCAGTTGTATTTTTCGTTTAAACCACACCAGCTGGACATGTTATCCATCCTTGTCCAATGCTTGTCCCGTATAAGTGACTGGCTCGCCAGTAACTTTTTGGTTTTAAACACAAGTAAGACAGAGACTTTGATTTCTGGTCCCAGTCACCTTCACTCTAAAATCAATCAGAAAATTACCTCTTTCTGCCCAGCAGCCAAAGCAAAAGTAAGAAATCTTGGCGTCACATTTGAATCATCAAATGTGTTCTTTTTGCCGATGACACCACATTTTTCTGTTCGGGCAAAGACATAAAACAGATTTTGGATATGATGAAAACAGAATTTATAAAAATACAAAATTGGTTTAAACTAAACAAATTATCTTTGAATTTAGATAAAACTAATTACATGATATTCAGTAACAAAAAGAGAATTGTTGACGATCCATTTGAAATTGAAGATGTTGTGATTTGTAAAGTGAGTGAAGTTTCTGGGTGTTATCATTGATGAGAAACTGTCATGGAAACAGCATGTAAATTTCATTAAAACAAAAATAGCTAGATCAATTGCAGTACTGTATAAAGTCAGGGATTTTTTAATTGATAAAGTTCTGTATATGTTGTATAACACAATCATTGTTCCACATTTAATCTATTGTATTGAGGTTTGGGGAAAAGCGTGCAAAACAATTACAAAGCCTGTTTTTATTTTACAAAAGAGAGCTGTAAGAGTAATCACCAGAAAACATTTCAGTCACCCATCAAACACCTTGTTTCTTCAGCTAAATTTATTGAAATTCCAGGAATTGGTAGATATAGTATTTTATCAGTTATGTATAGGGCTCATAATAACACATTACCTTTAAATATCCAAAGAAATTTTAGAAAAAGACAAAGTTATTACAATCTCAAGGGAACAGAGATATTCATCAAACCAACATTCAGAACCAGCTTAAAGGGACGGTCTACCTCAACTCAGGGAGTTGGATTGTGGAATGTTCTGGAGAGTGATGTTAAAAATGCAAAATCAATGTATACATTTAAAAAAAAGGTAAAAAAGGACTTGCTCAAAAACTATATATGATGTAGCTTAGCGTGTTTGTGTATTACAGTTAGAAAAATTAAGTAGAGTTATTCATTTTGTGATGTAGTTTGAAGGTTTTCATTGTTTGAACAAATTGTGAAATAAGGGGCAGATATAATAAGATTTCATCTTCTTTCTGCTCCTTTCATTTTATCCTACTTGTATTCTTGTATCTGATGAAACTTTTTTTGTATCGTTCTTTTAAAATGAAAAAATAAACATCAAATCAAATCATCACTGGGTTTTGAGTCTCACATTAAGACTATTTCCCGTTCCTGTTTCTTTCATTTAAGAAATATTTCTAAAATACGACCTATGGTGTCCAGAGTTGAACTTGAGAACATTATTCACGCTTTTGTGTCATCGCGTCTGGACTACTGCAATGCCCTTTTTACCTGCCTGGACAAGTCTTCTGTATCACGCCTACAAGTGATACAGAACGCAGCTGCCAGACTTCTCACTAGATCCAGTAAATACTGCCACATCACTCCAGTTCTGCATTCACTTCACTGGCTCCCAGTTGAGTTTAGAATCCGTTTTAAAGTCCTTGTGCTCACGTACAGAGCTTTAAATGGCCAGGCTCCTGTATACCCTTGTCAGCTTTTAACTAAATACTCTGCTGCCCGTGACCTTCGATCACAGACCCAGAACTTCTTGGATGTTCCACGTACGCGGATGAAAACGAAAGAGGACAGGGCCTTTCAGTCAGTGGCCCCAGGCTTTGGAACAGTTTGCCCCTGCAGCTTCGTTTTGCTGACTCTGCTGAGGTTTTTAAAAAAACAACTGAAAAAACTTTTATTCTCTCAGGCTTTTATGTCATGATTTTATTGTATTTTTCATTGATTGATATTTGTAGTTTTTATGCTTGTTTTATTCTGTTTATACTTTTACCGTTGATTTTTATTGTACAGCGCTTTGTGATTTTATGTCTGTGATAAGCGTTCTAGAAATAAACCTTACCGGTACTTACTTACTTACTTAAACCTTACTTAATTGTCTCCCTCCTCCCCAGCAGGCTCCATTCACATAAAGGGAGCTACTTTCACTTTATGTGAAAGGGAGATAATTCAAATCACTCCTTCAACTTTAAAAACTGTTAAGATAGGCTAAGTGCTTGGTGACTGTACAGTACTGTACATGTATTCATTTATAAAAATAAAAATAAATTATGATATGCATATTCGTAAGTCCGGAACCTCGTAAGTAAGAGCGCTCGTAAGTTGGG
>JBBPBX010041072.1:0-14744 GCA_038048925.1 Garcialebias charrua
GCAACTGTATTCTGCGATTTTGATGAATACAAAATCGTAGAATTTCATGATTTCTGGCATCATGATTTCTGGCAAACCGATCAACAAATGAGTGACTCATTTGTTGATCGGTTTGCCAGAAATCATCAAATTATGTTTGTATTCTGCATCTGTCTGTTAGCAAAATATCTTATGAACAACTGAACAGATTTTGATTAAACTTTCAAGAAATAATCACTGAATGGCTCTCTACGACTGGTTGACTTTTAAAGTACATCCAATTCAATCAATGGTGTTGGTCTGTTAGCAAAATATCTCATGACCCTCTGGACAGATTTTGAAAAATCTTTCAAGAAATAATAAACGGATGTTTCTTTACTGCTGATTAACTTTTGGATATATTTGAATTGAAGATGGCTGCAGCAGGC
Source organism: Garcialebias charrua (assembly GCA_038048925.1). Lineage (NCBI taxonomy): Eukaryota > Metazoa > Chordata > Actinopteri > Cyprinodontiformes > Rivulidae > Garcialebias > Garcialebias charrua. The sequence goes on from JBBPBX010041072.1 coordinate 408, forward strand.
AATTGAAATAAGCCAAACTCAAAAATGGTTATAATTCAGTTAATTTTACAGATATGGAGTTAAGTGATTGTTTGTTTAAAGTTATTTAAAGTTATTTTATATATTCTTTTAAATAATGGGGTGATATAAGATTTTTTTCTTCTTTCTGCACTCTTTTCATTCAATGTTTTATTTTTGATGAATGTTTTATTTTGTCTCTTGTAAATGAATGAATAAATAAATTAAATAAAATATTAAATAGCTTTACATCTGCTAAGTTCTTGGCATAAACCAACACAGACATGTTCCTGTTTTTAGTGTTTTACATGCTTTATATTGTAGCTGTATTATGATATGATGCAAAGCCACGGAGCTCCAGGCGGAAGCTGAAACAGCTGCCGTAATCAGAGCGCCCAACCCGGGATGAAAAAGAAAAACACACCGCTGGCTGAAGCCCTGAGCTCGATGGAATGTCCGGCGTAAAACTAACTTGACCACGGTTTAATGTGACGCAGATGTGTTTATATAGCTCTGCAAACATTGAACGTTGTTGTCTTGCGGTGTTGAGTGTAAAATATTTCCACACAACGCACATGTTACGATGAAAAGTCGGCTAGCTGCTAGCTAAGACGCTACTCACCAGTGTTGTCCGATCTTGCGACAGAAACAAGCGTCCAGCTCCATGTAAACAATCCATAAACAAACGACCCGCTCTTTCAAAACGATGCCAAAACAAACCCAACAGAGTACTCAGTCAGCCCCTCACGCTTGTAGCTGCCTGCAAACTATGAACTGGATTTCCTGAATGTGAGGCGGGTCTTGTTACTCTGGGTTCATGAGACACGCCTCCGTTCAGGAAATCCATTCCATAGTTTGAAGCCAACGTGCATCATGAGTTGGATCGATACGTAAACAAGGCTGGTATCGGTATCGGTACCTCCATTGATTACGGTGACATTCTCTACATGAATGCTCCTACAAGCACCCTGCAGATGTTGGATGTGGTCTATCATGGTGCACTAAGATTCATAACTGGTTGTGATTATCGTACCCACCACTGCACCCTGTATTCACTGGTTAACTGGACATCATTAACCTCACGCAGACTCTTCCACTGGTACATTTTCATCTTTAAATCACTTCTTGGTCTGCTGCCCTCATACATCTCCTCCTACATGTCTTTGCGTGAGTGCAGCTACAGTGTGCGCTCTCAGGACATGATTACCTGCAGTGTTCCGTCAGTGAGGACTGAACTTGGAAAAAGGGCCTTCTCCTACTCTGCTCCTGCTTCATGGAATATCTTACAAAAAGATCTGAAGCTCTCGGCCCTGACCTCCCTAAATGGTTTTCAGAATCTGTTGGAATCCTGGCAAAAACCAATGCAGATTTGTTCCTGTCTTTGATTTTATACGTCTACCTTATAATGTTTTGCTAGTTTTTTGATACTTTGTTAAAAAAAAAAAAAAAAAATCTTTTTTTTTTTTTTCTTTCTTTTTGTTTTCTATTGTTTATTGTTTGTTTGTTTATTGTTTAATGAAATTCTATCACTGCTGTTCATTGTTCTTTAGTTTTAGCAGGTCGCTTTCGTAAATGAGCCCATGAGGTTCAAAAGATTTACCTGACTAAATAAAGGTTGAATGAATGTGCCATGAGCATTGGTTCCGCTTCTGCTCGGAGGGTGGGCCACAGGGCGGGCCAGGGTCCAGCTTACACGGGCACGGGCCCATGCGGGCCCGTGTGTAGAACCGCCACAGGTCCCAGACAGTCTGTGTCTCCTGTGGTGTCCCTCAGGGGTCGGTTCTGGGGCCCCTGCTGTTTTCCCTTTACATGCTGCCTTTAGGTCAAATTATTAATCAGTTCAACATTTCTTTTCACTGTTATGCCGACGATACACAGCTTTACATCAGGACTGGAGCATCCTCATCTTCCACCTTGTCATCTCCATCTTCACTCACTGCCCTCTCTGCCTGCCTGGAGGCAATTAGGGCATGGATGAATCAGAACTTTCTTCAATTAAACTGCTCCAAGACTGAGGCCATACTGATTGGCACCCCTCACCAGGTACAAACATCTCCTATAACAACACTTTCCTTTTCTGGACAAGACATCCCCCTCTCCACCTCTGTTACTAATCTTGGAATAAAAATGGACTCCAATCTTACATTTGAAAATCACATTAAGCTTCTGTTTAAAACTTGCTTCTTCCATCTTCGAAACATCTCCAGACTTCGCCCATCCCTAACTTTTTCCGATGCTGAGAAGCTCGTCCATGCTTTTGTCTCCTCCAGGCTCGACTACTGCAACTCCCTGTTTATTGGAATCCCTGGCAAAAACCTTCAGAAACTTCAATATATTCAAAACAGTGCAGCAAGGATCTTGTTGAGAGTTCGTAAATTTGAACATATTACGCCCATTCTCCATAACCTTCATTGGCTTCCTGTCGCCTACAGAATTCAGTACAAAACTGCTCTCATTACACATCAATGCTTACATGGAGCTTCACCAGATTATCTGAAGGATATTCTTATTCCATACTCATCCACCCGGTCGCTGCGGTCACAGAACAGTAATCTCCTTCACATTCCGAGAACCAAATTAAGGACCATGGGAGACCGGGCTTTCAGTGTGGCTGCCCCCCGCCTGTGGAACTCTCTTCCTGACTGTCTGAGAGCCCCACAGTCTGTGGTTGACTTTAAGAGCGGCTTGAAGACCTTTCTTTTCAACCGAGCATACTCTACCTCCTCATGATTCTACTTTTGATCTTAGCTGATACTGTTATTGATTTTACTTGTTTTATTACTTGTTTTATTGACATTTAATTCTGTTGCACTTTGTAGCACTTTGAGATTTTCATTAATGAAAAGTGCGTTATAAATTGAATTCATTATTATTATTATTATTATTATTATTATTATTATTATTATTATAATATGGTATTAGAGGACCAGCATTACAGTGGGTATCTAGCTATTTGAAAGATAGGAAACAGTTTGTGCAAATAAATGATGTTAGATCTGACCTCCGTGATATCACTTGTGGAGTTCCTCAGGGCTCTGTGCTTGGACCAAAGTTATTTATTTTATATGTGAATGACTTGGTAAATGTGTCAGGACTTCTTAAATGTGTTCTTTTTGCCGATGACACCACATTTTTCTGTTCGGGTAAAGACATAAAACAGATTTTGGATATGATGAAAACAGAATTTATAAAAATACAAACTTGGTTTAAATTAAACAAATTATCTTTGAATTTAGATAAAACTAATTACATGATATTCAGTAACAAAAAGAGAATTGTTGACGATCCATTTGAAATTGAAGATGTTGTGATCTGTAAAGTGAGTGAAGTGAAGTTTCTGGGTGTTATCATTGATGACAAACTGACATGGAAACATCATGTAAATTCCATTAAAACAAAAATAGCTAGATCAATTGCAGTACTGTATAAAGTCAGGGATTTTTTAATTGATAAAGCTCTGTATATGTTGTATAACACAATCATTGTTCCACATTTAATCTATTGTATTGAGGTTTGGGGAAAAGCGTGCAAAACAATTACAAAGCCTGTTTTTATTTTACAAAAGAGAGCTGTAAGAGTAATCACCAGAAAACATTTCAGTCACCCATCAAACACCTTGTTTCTTCAGCTAAATTTATTGAAATTCCAGGAATTGGTAGAATATAGTATTTTATCAGTTATGTATAGGGCTCATAATAACACATTACCTTTAAATATCCAAAGAAATTTTATAAAAAGACAAAGTTATTACAATCTCAAAGGGACAGAGATATTCATCAAACCACAATTCAGAACCAGCTTAAAGGGACGGTCTACCTCAATTCAGGGAGTTCGATTGTGGAATGCTCTGGAGAGTGATGTTAAAAATGCAAAATCAATGTATACATTTAAGAAAAAGGTCAAAAAGGACTTGCTCAAAAACTATATATGATGTAACTTAGTGTGTTTGTGTATTACACTTATGTTGACTGATGATGTAGCTTAGTGTGTTTGTGTATTACAGTTAGAAAAATTAAGTAGAGTTATTCATTTTGTGATGTAGTTTGTGTATTACAGTTAGAAAAATTAAGTAGAATTATTCATTTTGTGATGTAGTTTGTGTATTACAGTTAGAAAAATTAAATAGAATTATTCATTTTGTGATGTAGTTTGTGTATTACAGTTAGAAAAATTAAGTAGAATTATTCATTTTCTGATGTAGTTTGTGTATTACAGTTAGAATGATGTAGTTTGTGTATTACAGTTAGAAAAATTAAGTAGAATTATTCATTTTGTGATGTAGTTTGTGTATTACAGTTAGATAAATTAAGTAGAATTATTCATTTTGTGATGTAGTTTGTGTATTACAGTTAGTAAAATTAAGTAGAACTATTCATTTTGTGATGTAGTTTGTATATTACAGTTAGAAAAATTAAGTAGAATTATTCATTTTGTGATGTAGTTTGAAGGTTATCATTGGTTGAACAAACTGTGAAATAAGGGGCAGATATAATAAGATTTCATCTTCTTTCTGCTCCCTTCATTTTATCCTACTTGTATTCTTGTATCTGATGAAATTGTCTTGTATTGTTCTTTTAAAATGAACGAATAAACATCAAATCAAAAAAATCAACAAAAAAAAAACAATATACTGTACAGTAAGTGCTGGTTAGAGGTGTCGTTTCTTCGCCCGAGCCCTACCCTACCCGAGCCCTACCCGACTTCGGGTAGGGTAGGGCCATATTTTTACGTTTGATTGGCGGGCCGGGTCGGGCTCGGGCTTTGATGTGGTTTTTTTTAATCATACAGCACAAACAAAACTAAATAAAAATGCACACAATATAAAATTGTTTTAATCTGCTTGTAAAGAATATAAGACAGTAAGTTTACTGATGAGGAAATAATTAATAGAGTGAATTTAGATGGTGAAAACCGCAGCGCAGCCACTAAATAGCTTCCTAACTTCCTGAAGCTTCAACATCAAAAGTCACCGCGAGCAGCGCGCTCACACCTCCTCCATCAAAACAAAGAAGAACAACATCAAGTTCTTTTGCTGAGTGGGAGAACGCAGTGGATGAATCAGACAGTGAAGAAGATGAGGTCACGCTGTACACCACTCTAAAGCATGCTGTGGCCGATGAAAGAGACTTGCTTGGATTCTGGAAATTAAACTCGAGTGTGTACCCAAAACTGGCCAAGTTGGCGAGATCTGTGCTCTGCATCCCAGCGAGCAGCAGCAGCAGCGAGAGAGTTTTCAGCGCGGCTGGACTCACAATCGATCAGAGGAGGACATCTCTCAAACCTGCTACAGTGGACGCGATATTGTTCTTACATGACAACATGTAAGCCATGTAAGTAGAAAAACTTCTTGACCGATTTTTAAATATATTTATAATTTTGTATTTAAGCAACTAAATCCAGATTTATTTGGCAGGTTCACAGCTGAAGAGGCTGCGCAGCTGACGGCCGCTCCGGCCGGCGCAAACAAAGCCATCTTGATATATGCGCGTTTTATTTTGTTCATGTTTGTGCAGTTCTTATTAATATATTTGTGATACTTTTTATTGTTCTTTATCACTGTTACTGTTATAATTCAAGCCAGGTTGTGCAATATAGGCTGTTTTCGACCATTATTTTTTTTAGCGCTCGGCCCACCCGCTCCATTATCTTTACCCGCTACGTATCTTATAAATATTTTGTTTATTAAAGTATTAGTGTAGAATGTAGGCCTTTTCAATTTATTTGGAATTATCATTTTTACTTTATTTTTTCTGTGATGTGGGACGGTGTGTGTTAAATCGCTTCGTCATGCAGCGTCAGCGTGACTCGGTTATTTTTGCACAACTTTCTTTTACGTTCAAATTAAAATAGCTTTGTTCTATAGTTTTCCAAATAATTTTGCTCTAAAAATGTTTTAGTTCATCTGTATAATAGCGTATCTTTAGAGTTTATTTTTTTAGACTGTAGTTTTGCATCTGGTGAATTGTAAATAAACAAGATTTCTTAAATCTTCTTCTTCTTAATCGGGTAGGGTCGGGTCGGGCGGTGATTTCTAGGAAATGAGCGGGCTCCCTCGGGCTTGGGTAATTAAACTAAGGGCTCGGGTAGGGTAGGGCCGTGGATTTCCGGCCCTATGACAGCTCTAGTGCTGGTGGTGCAGATGGTAGAGCTGCTGCCTCTCAGCAAGCAGGTTGCCAATGTCAATGTCAATTTTATTTATATAGCACATAAAAACAACCGAAGTCGACCAAAGTGCTTTACAGTTAAAAAAAAATAAAAACAGAGTAAAATGCATCTAGTGCCACTAAACATAATAAAGCTATCAGTAAATGCAACAACAATAAAATCTGCTCAAAATTTGATCTCACATTCTGCGAGGATCAAATGCCAAGTAAAAGAGATGAGTCTTAAGTGAAGATTTAAAAGTGTCAACAGTCTGAGCGCTCTTTACTTTCTCAGGTAAACTGTTCCACAGTTTTGGAGCAGCAACCGCAAAAGCCCGATCACCTCTGGATTTCATTTTGGATCTGGGGACATCTAAGAGAAACTGGTTGGTAGACCGGAGTGCTCTTACAGGAGTGTAGATATTAATAAGATCACATAAATATGATGGGGCCAGACCTTTTAAGATTTTAAAAACAAGCAATAAAATCTTAAAATCAATTCGATAGCAGACAGGGAGCCAGTGAAGGGATGCCAGGACAGGGGTTATGTGTTCATATTTTTTAGTTGAAGTTAAAAGACGAGCTGCTGCGTTCTGGACAGATTGTAAACGATGCAAAGATGATTTGTCTAAACCAACATACAGTGAATTACAATAGTCCAAGCGAGAAGTAATAAAAGCGTGAATCACCTTTTCAAGGTCTCTGAAAGAGAGACAAGACTTCACCTTGGCAATGAGTCTTAGCTGGAAGAAACCGGATTTAACTACAGCATTTATCTGTTTGTCTAACTTAAAAGCACTATCAAAAATAACTCCCAGATTCCTGACATTGGAGTGGCTGTATGAAGCCAAGGGGCCAAGAACATTTAGGGTGTTACATTTGCCAAAGCTGATGGCTTCCGTTTTATTTTCATTTAGATTTAGAAAATTAAGTTTTAACCAGATTTTAATGTCATTCAGACAGTCCAGGAGTGGATCCAGTGGAGTGACCCTGTCTGACTCAATTGGAAGATATAACTGTGTATCATCAGCAAAGCAGTGAAAAGGAATGTTGTGTTTTCTAAAAATGGACCCCAAAGGCAACATGTACAAATTAAAAAGCAGTGGACCTAAAATAGACCCTTGAGGGACTCCACAGATCAAAGGAGCTGGAGATGAAGAACAGTTCCCTAAATGAACAGAAAAACTTCTGTCAGTCAGGTAGGATCTAAACCAGGATAAAACTGTGCCTTTGATACCGACCACGTGTTCCAGTCGTGACAACAAGATGTTGTGGTCCACAGTATCAAAGGCAGCAGAAAGGTCTAAAAGCACTAAAACAGCAGATCCTCCTGCATCAACAGTTAAAAGAAGGTCATTAAAAACTCTTAAAAGGGCTGTTTCTGTGCTGTGGCCTGATTTAAAACCTGACTGGAATTTTTCACCAATGCTGTTGGCAGTTAAAAACCTCTTAAGTTGATTAAAAACAACTTTCTCTAAAATTTTTGACAGAAAAGGTAGTTTTGAAATGGGTCTATAATTTAAGAGCAGTGCTGTATCGAGGTTCAGTTCAAATCCTGGCCAGGGGCCTTTCTGGGTAAAGTTTGCATGTTCTCTCCGTGCTGTGTGGGTTTCCTCCGGGTACTCCGGTTTCCTCCCACAAACCAAAAACATGCATGTTAGACTGATTGGTGACTAAATTGTCCAGGTGTGAGTGAGAGAGTGAATGGTTGTCTTTGTGTCCCTGTGATGGGCTGGAGACCTATCCAGGGTGTCCCCTTCCCCTCACACAATGACTCCTGGATATGGGCACCAGTGACCCACGACCCGAAAAGGAAAGAGCGGGTAAAGCTGATGGATGGATAAGTGCTGGGCTGCTGGCCAGCAAAAACAAAAAAGTTTCTATAAAGCCCACAAATCCCACTAGGAGCAATTGTAAGCTCCACTTTAACACAAGTTTCAATATCCTTTATCACAAATACAGTATGTGATTGCATAATATAATGAACAACATTAAGTCAGCATAAAATGTATTTCTTCCAAAACAACACATCTTAGACATTAAAATAAAATGGAAAGTTAGTATAACATGACAAGTTAGCAGTTAGCTAAACTTACAGTATCCACAGTAAAACAGACATGGTCTCTAAGACTTTACCAAATTAGGTTTGACCTGGTACATAAAAACATAATGTGTGCTCGCCTAGGAAAACAAATTAGCAAACATAAAGAAGTCAGGTGATGTGCAGAATGCAGAATGTGTAGGGGAGTGGTGGCGCAGAGGTTAGAGAAGATGGACCTGTGATCAGAAAGTCGCAGGTCCAACTCCCGGTACCATCAACATCACAATGGAAAAGGTGAAACACCCACACCTGCCTCCACCCTCATTTGCCTCACACTGGGCCTCTGAGCAAGGGCCTTATCCCCCAACATCTGCTCCCAAAAACAGGTCTCTCTTGAAAATGAGTTCTCGTGACTCAATAGCTGTGTTTCCATCCATTTTCATTTCGTATTTTGAGCTACCTCGCAAATATGTAAATACAAATTAATGCAGATCAGAAGTGTTTCCATCTACTGGCTTGAAGCGCTTCTTCCAAGCCGCGCACAGCGTCATTACGTCAGACGTCAGCGTCATTACGTCAGACGTCAGCACTGCGCATGTCTACAGTAAACAGGAAGTAGCGGTTGAAAACAGAACCCGGCCACACATCTCGTCAAAATGGAGAGAATATTTCAGGTACGTGTTGCTATCGGGCGAGTTGTATTTATTCTGTCATGCCAACTAGTTTTAGCGATGTTACATGTTGTCCGGAGCGGAAACAGCTGAACGTCACGTGACGTGAATGTTCGCTACGTCAGAAATGAGTCGGAAAATGTGTTTCCATCTGTCGTTTAGCGCATCTCAAATCCCAAAAACCACCTCAAGCGAGCGTATAAACTTTTTAGCGTATTTCAGGAAGTAACCTCGCATTTTGCCGTTTCCATTAAGCTTTTCTGCTGCGCTACTTCAAAATGCGCAGCTAGAAACCTTGATGGAAACACGGCTAATGAGACTAACCTATATAAATAAAGGGTAAATGACCAAAAAAAAAAAGAATGTGGAAAGAAACATGTGTCTCAGCAGCAGCTCCGAAAGTCTAAAGGCTCCCACAACCTGGGGCGAACCATGAGCAGCGCAGAAACTGTGCGCATTGTCCGCATGGTTGATCCTTCATACTCTAGCGTACACCCTGACCGGCTGCATCCAGCTCCACAGGCAAAGGGGTGTTTACCTTGGGGACAAATTGAGTTTGCCGATTAGTCTTTTTTTTTTTTTACACGCCTACTGGATTGATAGACAGGTCGCCAAAAAAAAAAAACGAGAGATGGCAGCAAGCGGCAACGGTGTTCTGTGTTTATATGTTGTTAATAAAAAGTTCTAAAAAAAAACAAAAAACAGGTAGCACTGGCCCTGCAGCCCACACATCAGACCAGCCCACCAGGAAATATCCAGACCCTCCCGCAGCCACGCCGGGCCTGATTTAAATTCTCTAGTGACAAATTCCTTCATTTCTCACAGTTTCAGTCATGGCGTCAACAGACGAGGAGGAAGAGATCACTTGCCTCTTGGAAAACAAACAACAACAAAAAACAGAAAAACAAAAGAAAAGGCCATTAAACCAGACCACAGATGAAGAAGGAGAATTTAATACATTGGCGTCACATAAAAAAACAGTCTGTCGCCGGGCAGTTTAAGCTCAATTATGTGCCTTAAGAATATACTCTAAGCACAAATAGTACATATGCCGAACAACAGCAGCACGAACATGAGTCAGGTCTCTTGTAAATGAGTCCTCATGGCTCAATGGGACTAACTTGTTTGAATAAAGGTTGAATGAATGAGTGTGTGAGCAGGTGAGCACAAATGAAAGGGGCATAACAAACAAAACTAACAATACTAGTACACAACAGAATAAACAGAAACAAAAAGAACAGCATGGTAACAAAAAGTCTTCTTAACTTCTCATATCTCCTGCATAAAAAACACTGTAGACACAAAATAAATTAATGTTTTTCTTTTTTTTTAATTACTGTAATCTAACAAATCAAAAAAAGCTGTTCAATACAGAAACAACTGGACTTTATTTGTAACAGAAGACGTTTCGCCCTTCATCCAAAGAGCTTTCTCAATTCAAAGAGCAGACAGTAACCATGTTTCCATCCATTTTCATTTCGAATTTTGAGCTAATTTTTGAAATCTCGCAAATATGTAAATACAAATTAATGCGAAGCAGAAGTGTTTCCATCTACTGGCTTGTAGCGCATCTACCAAGCCACGCACAGCGTCATTACATCAGATGTCAGCACTGCGCATGTCTACAGTAAACAGGAAGTAGCGGTTGAAAACAGAACCCGGCCACACATCTCGTCAAAATGGAGAGAATATTTCAGGTACGTGCAGTGGTGTAGTCTACATTTTTGTAGTGGGCATACCGTGCTTAGAAACCAAAGTACACTGGTTAGTAAAATGTAATCGTCAATTTATTTGGATTTTTAAGCATATTGAACAGTTCCAAATTTCTCTGATGCTTATATTTGAATAAATGAACAACAAACTTTGTACAACAGCTGGCTTTGTATTAAAAACATGTTATATAATTTATAAAACAGTATCAAAGAAAAGCACTGCACACCAATAGATTGTTACAGAAGTGTTTAACTGTCGTTTAACGTATCAATGACATGTACCTAATGGTATGTCATGTACCATTGGGCACTTTTAAGTGGGTATACTGAAATTCTTAAGCTTTTCTAGTGGGTATACTCCATATACCCGAGTATCACGTAGACTACACCACTGGGTATGTGTTGCTATCGGGCAAGTTGTATTTATTCTGTCATGCCAACTAGTTTTAGCGATGTTACATGTTGTCCGGAGCGGAAACAGCTGAACGTCACGTGACGTGAATGTTCGCTACGGCAGAACTGAGTCGGAAAATCTGTTTCCATCTGTCGTTTTGCGCATCTGCTCATTTTCGAAGATCCCAAAAACCACCTCAAGCGAGCGTATAAACTTTTTGGCGAAGTTGAGGAAGTAAATTCGGATTTTGCCGTTTCCATTAAGCTTTTCTGCTGCGATACTTTAAAATGCGCAGCTAGAAACCTTGATGGAAACACGGCTTATGTGAGAGTAAGGTTATAAAGGCTGAGATAACACACACACATCCTATGTAAATTGACAAATCACACCTCACACCTTAACAGTAGGGGTTCCCTTATCAGTCAGGTCTCTCGGTGCAACATTGTTGCTAGGAAATTGCGCCCTGCGCAATTACCTGAAGGAATACATTCATGCCTTTACGGCAGGGTGCGTCAGCGTCATCCCAGAGACCCCGCCCTCTGGGTACTTAAGATGCGGACGCCCATCCTACTTTCTCTTTTTGCCCTTCACCTCGCTAAAACCTGAACTTCGTGGGACTTCTCTGTTGTCACATCGCTCGACTAGAGGTGAGCTTGCTCCCTATGCTGAACATAGAGAAATTTCCTGCGTATTGTTGGACTGGCGAAAGCTAGTCCAGCGTTTTCTACTTAACCTCGAAGCTTTTCTTCTCTTTCCGCAGCTGCTTTGCTCGACGGCGCGTCACACCGCTACCCTGCTAATCAAGTAGCAGGCTAGCCAGAGAAAGCGACGCGACGGAGAGGACATCTTCGAACAAAAGAAATTTAAGACAACCTCGACGCTTCTCGGACATGGCCCCCGCGAAGGGAAAACGGAAGACCAAGATTCCAAAGAAAACCAGCAGGCCAGCGAGCCCTCGCTCGCGCCCCTGCCCCAGCGGCTGCGGCTACTCCCTGTTGACGACGGACACCCACGAGGCCTGTCCCGTCTGCCTGGGTATTCTGCACGCGAGAACAGCACTGGAATCCCCTGAGTCCTGCCCACACTGCAGCCGGAGGCCGGCGGCCATGAGAAAGCGCTGCGTGGACGCCGTGGCTAAAGCAATGGGCGAGGCTGCGGTGCGGAAGGCCACAGGCCCAACAGAACCACTCGCTCCCGAACCGGAGCTCGAGAACACAGACCTGGAATGCAACGGTCAGGTCGGGGGAGGAAATGGTTTGGACACGTCAGTCCCGGTCGGGACTCGACGCCCGAAAATATCTGACCAAGACGCCGAGTACGGTTACGAGGGGGAAAGTGTGGACTCCTCCCAAAACCTGGCGCCAGTACTGCCGGATTTGGACGCCTCAGTCCCTGCTCTGTTCGACTTGTGTTGCAGGGCCGCGGACGCACTGCAGGTCGCGTGGCCAGACCCCACGCCTCGCCAACAGGTTACAAGGCTGGCGGAAAATTATTTCTATGCAAAACAGCAGCCGACAACGAGGCAAAGAATGCCCATTTTTTCGGATATCCTGATGGAGCTCACGCGCTCCTGGACTGAACCCGGAGCTCCCATGATGCTACCATTCTCTCGGTTCCTGAATGTCGCCGGGATGGAGGCAGCAGGACTCGCCAGCGCCCCGCAGATAGAGGAGACCCTGGCGTCTCATCTGGCCCCCGCAACAGCAGGCGTGAAACCAGCACTGCCCAGCAAGGCCTGCCGTGCTTCGGAGAAACAACTCGATAAAAACTTGTCCTAAATGCTGATAAAACAAAAGGGATGTTTTTTTCAAATAGGAAGGCGGTTCCAGCAGATCCTCCTCTGATTTTATCTTCAAATGGTGTCCCTATTGAGTTTGTTGATTCCTATAAATATCTGGGTATCCTGATCGATTCACATCTCTCTTTTAAACTCCACGTGGAAAACCTAGTGAAGAAATTGAAAGTTAAACTGGGTTTCTTTTTCAGAAACAGATCATGTCTAACACTGAATGTTAGGAAACGCCTTGTATCTGTGACTTTCCTTCCCTCCATTGATTACGGTGACATTCTCTACATGAATGCTCCTACAAGCACCCTGCGGATGTTGGATGTGGTCTATCATGGTGCACTAAGATTCATAACTGGTTGTGATTATCGTACCCACCACTGCACCCTGTATTCACTGGTTAATTGGACATCATTAACCTCACGCAGACTCTTCCACTGGTACATTTTCATCTTTAAATCACTTCTTGGTCTACTGCCCTCATACATCTCCTCCTACATGTCTTTGCGTGAGTGCAGCTACAGTGTGCGCTCTCAGGACATGATTACCTGCAGTGTTCCGTCAGTGAGGACTGAACTTGGAAAAAGGGCCTTCTCCTACTCCGCTCCTGCTTCATGGAATATCTTACAAAAAGATCTGAAGCTCTCGGCCCTGACCTCCCTAAATGGTTTTCAGAATCTGTTGGAATCCTGGCAAAAACCAATGCAGATTTGTTCCTGTCTTTGATTTTATACGTCTACCTTATAATGTTTTGCTAGTTTTTTGATACTTTGTTAAAAAAAAAAAAAATAAAAAAAAAATCTTTTTGTTTTTTTTTCTTTCTTTTTGTTTTCTATTGTTTATTGTTTGTTTGTTTATTGTTTAATGAAATTCTATCACTGCTGTTCATTGTTCTTTAGTTTTAGCAGGTCGCTTTCGTAAATGAGCCCATGAGGTTCAAAAGATTTACCTGACTAAATAAAGGTAGTCCCCGACTTACGAGCGAGTTCCGTTACAACGAGGTGCTCGTAACACGGAAATCTCGTAATTTGGAACGGCCGCCACGTGTCTCGTAAGTCCGGAATTTCGCTCGTAAGTTGGAACGGTTTTGCTAGCGCGACTACAAACACTCGTTTTTCATCGAAAAACTGCTTATGAGTGCATAAAAATGATCGGAAACGTGTGTCCACATGTTTAGCTAACGAACTGTGGTGAAAAAACACAGAAAAACTCAGTATTTTTTGCGTTTTTTCCAAAAATTCGCCAGCTCGTAAGTCCGGAACCTCGTAAGTTAGAGCGCTCGTAAGTCAGGGACTACCACTGTTATTTAATAAAAGTACAGTATACAGTATTGGGATATATATCGATAGACTTATTGTCCAGCCCTAACTGCTCCTTTCACTTTTTGTTCTGCTTCAGCTTCCTTAAGCTTCCTTGTGCAAATTTTAAACATTTTTCAGCTATTTACAGTACAGCTGTTAATTTAGCTGATTTTGCTCCTTTCTGATTATTTCGGCTAACTACAACAATTTTGTGCTTCTTCCAACTTCTTTCTGCTAATTCCAGCTTGTTATGCTCCGTTCATCTTATTTCTGCAAGTTTCAACTTTTCTAC
>JBBPBX010041072.1:15993-29045 GCA_038048925.1 Garcialebias charrua
CATTCCAGCTACATTTCAGCATATTTTAGCTAAGTTTAGCTGTTTTGCAGCAAGTTCTTCAGCACTAAGCATTAACACTATATTTTTGCAGGAAATGCATTTTTTCTAGTTTTCAAGTTATTATGCTCACAACATGCATGGATATCCGGATGGATGGAGACACAGACAGAGCTTATTTCCAATTCTCCCTTTTTACTCCCCAATGGGGGACAACAATTTACAGAAAACATCATAATGCTCAAAAGTGGACTAAAACCTGATGTCGGTCAAGAAGAACCATCAAATATTAAACAGAATACACCAGTCCTCACACTTACCCTCTCTAAAACGTCTCTGAACGCAGGAGTTTTCAGGGGCTGCAACTGTAAAGTCACCTGTTTTCTTGCATTACTGGTTTTCAACTCGTGCCCAGTGGTTGCAGCCCAGTGGACCATTACCCTTACAGTAAAGGACTAGGTTTACGTTTGATGTCTTTTACTGATCAGACAACATAGTCAGGTGCCCATGCTGGCAGCATTCACTGTGTTGGTTGTATCGACATTTAAGTATTTAAAAGCTTTTCCCAACATTCCAAATAAAACACCGGCCTGGACCAACTAGCCACTACAGTATTTAACTGGTTTGCCTAAAACTTTAATATTTTTGTTATACTCTATAAGGTTTTCAGTAAAACCCCTTTAACTTAACCAAACATTAAACTTTTACAAACAAAAACAAGTCATTAAATAACGCCCAACTCAGTGCGAAGTCATCAACCTGCGGGCTATGTCTGTTTGCTGCTGGCATCCAGGCTCTTTTCAGCTTCTGTTTGTCACTAATTGCAAAGAGCCTAAATTACCTCATGCATACGCAACACTGAAATGGTAATTAGAGCATGGAACAAAACAATATGCTTTTGAGTCAGTGTGCTGTCAGCGAAGTGATTTGTCCATTAACTCTCTGTCAGGATTAAACACATCCAGTTCTGCAGAACAAAGAGTTTAGACTCAGAACCAGAAAGTAGGCTGAAGACAGACAAGGACTCCCTCTGAAACAGAAGACTGCTTACATTTACGGTCCATATGACTTGGTTTAATGTGGTCTAGATTGTAAAGTAAGTTTTATAGAGAGAGATTGGCTTCCATGTCCATTCTTATATCATGATTTATAGTGGTTTGTCCAGTACAAAGAGCCATGGCTGAGACAAACAGGAAACGATACGATCTGATAGACTGAGGAGTTTAAATACTGGGAGGAGTGATTAGTAAGTGAAAACAGCTGGGCAAGTGTGAGTGAAGAGCCTAAAAACAAGGATGAATGAGGGAAGCAGTCACAAACAACATGCTGTTTTCCCATTGTCCCCCCATGATTCGCCGTGAATCTTCTCGGCTCTACATGATCTAGATGTAAAATACATTTAGTGTTGCTTCAACATGGGCGGGATTGTTTGAGTGCTGCCACCCGAGACAATCATAAAGTTATTTTCTATCCAAGACAAACACAACCCGGCAATTATCAAATACGTGAAATGAAGTTACGAAACACAAATTTTCCTCTATCACGGTTTGCACGCCTTCCTCCTGCTGGTCAGAGCCGTAAATTGATTAATTTGGTTTAGCTCCTCCTGAATTCTGCTGTCAGCCGACAAGCAGCTCCTCTTGAGCAGATCAGAAGATATGGGGAAAGTTTACATACATACGGATGGATGGACCAAGAATATACAATACACATTCCACCTTCGACAGGCGTATGGACAAGACACGTGATTCACTGTTGTAAAAGTGGACTTTTTAATTAAACCTTAGCAGTAAAACCACTAACCTTGACCAGAACCACAACAAATCAGAAAGTTTCTGCTATCATCAGTCATCCACGGGTAAAACAGTACAATTGTTGTACTGGTCCAATGACAAAGACATATTAACTTCAAAGTTTTTTGTAATTATATGCCTTACCATGTTAGTTGGGTTTGAGTACCTTCACAATACAGTACTGAGCTGTACTGTATGAATATGATGCAGTACATATCAGAACTTCTTCTTAATCTTAAACTAGTCCAAGTGTCAAATGGACGACCTTTGATTGCCTGTGATCGTATGGGGTGACCCTGCACACCTGTAAGCAGTTGTGTGACTGTCATCCAGTCCACCTGCACAAAGAATGCACATCAGCTAAGCTTGATGAAAGACTCAACATGCCAAAACGACAGAAAGTAGAGATCCAGTGTTTACTGCTACAAGTCAAACTATGCCACTTTATCTGCAAGTTTTCCAGAAGAACATAGAAGACTAGAGAAGTGAAGAAAAGGGTGGGCTTGCATCTTTTCACCAGAGTTGAGTGGACCAAACAAGAAAGCAACCCAAAACAGCTGAAAAGTAGCAAAAAAATTAAAATAAACAGAAGAAAGCTTAAATTACCAGAATGAACTTAGCCTGGTTAAAACCAGACCCTTGGCCTTCACTTCGCTTCGCACTAGGGTCTGGGACTTCTCTCATAGACAACGATTTCTCTGGTAGATTTTTGACCGGACCAATCAGAGAACAGAAGGGGCGGAGTTTTTGGCCCCTAACCCACGCCCCCACCTGTCCCAGCGCGCAGCCAGCGAGCAGCCGCATGTTCTCATTCAAAGCGATGCAAAGCGATGCAGGACTGTTTTATATGTGACACAAATGTATTAATTTCCCCTTCTTAATCCCTTATCTGGAGTTTTCTTTTGTTTTTTTTGCCAAAAGTCAAGTGATCGCTCCCTCCTCCCTCCTCCTCCTCCTCTCCCTCCGCTGTCGCTGCCCTGCATATTCTGTGTTTATATGTTAATAAAAAAATAAAATAAAACCATGGATTGCTGGTCCAGCACACCAGAAGACCAGAAAATCTGATGGGACTTGGGCAGCAACGTAAAACCTGACTAATTCTCTCGTGACAACTGAGGATTTCCTCATAGCGGAGGGAGAGGAGGAGGGGGAGGAGGGAGGAGGGAGCGATCACTTGACTTTTGGCAAAAAAAACAAAAGAAAACTCCAGATAAGGGATTAAGAAGGGGAAATTAATACATTTGTGTCACATATAAAACAGTCCTGCATCGCTTTGCATCGCTTTGAATGAGAACATGCGAATGCTCGCTGGCTGCGCGCTGGGACAGGTGGGGGCGTGGGTTAGGGGCCAAAAACTCCGCCCCTTCTGTTCTCTGATTGGTCCGGTCAAAAATCTACCGGAGAAATCGTTGTCTATGGGAGAAGTCCCAGACCCTAGTACGAAGCGAAATGAAGGACAAGGGTCTGGTTTTAACCAGGCTAGAAGGAACTGAGTTATGCTGAAAAAAGTTGGAAATTAGTGCAGAAAATGTGGAATTAGTTAAAAAAGCTAAAAAATAGCATAAAACTGTTGAATAGTTGTTGAAATAGTAGAAAAAGCTGAAACTTGCAGAAATAAGCTGAAAGGAGCATAAGTTGGATTTAGCCGAAAGAATCTGAAAGGAGCACAAAACAGCTGAAAAAACAGCTGAAAACAAGTTTAAATTTGCACAAGGAAGCTAAAAGAAGCTGAATTAGAACAAAATGTGACAGGAGCAGTAAAAGGTTGTAAACAGATCTAAAGATCTGAAGGATGTAAAAAGAGCTCAATTCATTCAGATAAACTTCAACGCACTCTTTCCTTCCGTAATATCAAGAATATCAACCATGACATTCTTTTAACTCATATTAATAATACCCTCTCCACCTTCAACTCCTCCAACCCAGATGATCTTGTCACATTATACAACACCAGCCTAACCAACATAATCCGTGTATGGTTCGTTCTTTCGTTATTCCGTTTCAAAATAAAAACCAAATAACCGAACAAGCTTTGGTTATTCCGTTATTTCGTTTTAAAACGAAATTACAAAAACGGTTTTTAAACGGTTTTTTCGTTATTTCGTTTTTAAACGAAATAACGGAATAACCAAAGCTTGTTCGGTTATTTGGTTTTTATTTTGAAACGGAATAACGAAAGAACGAACCATACACGGATTCAACATCCTTAACTCTGTTGCTCCCCTGAAAACCCGGACTGTTTCCTTCTCCAACTCTGCACCCTGGTTCACTCCAGCACTCCGCTCCCTGAAAACCAAAGGTCGGCGGCTAGAGCGTCTCTATAAAAAATCCGGTCTCACAATTCACAAGGAACTTTATGCAAACCACCTCATCCATTACAAGAACAGTATTTCTCAAGCCAAATCCAGCTACTTCTCAGACATCATCAGTTCTAATGTTGGTAATTCAAAAACATTGTTCTCTCTCCTTCACCGTTCTGTCTCATCTCCTAACTCCCTGCCCTCTCACATGGTTTCCACAGAATTTTGCAACTCCCTTATGTCATATTTCAATGAAAAGATTATTTCAATTCATAAACACCTTGGACCAAATACTGCCCCCAGCATCCTTGTTGAACTCCCCCCTCCCTCCCTCCCTTTCTCTGTCTTCTCCCTCCCCCTGCTGATAACATTGCTGACATTATCAGCAAGTCCAAGTCCTCATCCTGTCAACTTGACCCATTCCCCACAGTTCTTGTTAAATCCTGTCTCCCGTCTCTGCTCCCTATCATCACTAATATCATCCACTCCTCCCTAACCTCTGGCATTGTTCCCACAGCCTTCAAATCTGCTGCCATCACCCCCATCATCAAGAAACCAGGTCTTGACTTCACCAACTTCAGTAATCTTCGTCCGATCTCCAATCTGCCCTTCA
This sequence comes from Garcialebias charrua, assembly GCA_038048925.1. Classification (NCBI taxonomy): domain Eukaryota; kingdom Metazoa; phylum Chordata; class Actinopteri; order Cyprinodontiformes; family Rivulidae; genus Garcialebias; species Garcialebias charrua. Next base: position 20,697 of record JBBPBX010041072.1, read on the forward strand.
TCTCCAAGATCCTTGAAAAAACTGTTGCTAGTCAACTTCACTCTCACCTGTCCAACAACAACATTTATGAAGAGTTTCAATCTGGATTTCGCCCCCACCATAGCACCGAAACAGCCCTAGTAAAAATTACTAACAACCTCCTTCTTGCTGCTGACTCTGGTCTTCTGTCCATCCTCATTCTTCTGGATCTAAGCTCTGCCTTCGACACCATCTGTCATTCTATCCTCCTCAACAGACTAACCTCCATTGGCATCTCAGGTACCCCGTTAGACTGGTTCACCTCCTATCTCTCTGACCGCACTCAATTCATTCAGCTTAAATCCTTCCGTTCCCAGTCTTCCCCTGTCTCCACGGGTGTCCCCCAAGGCTCTGTCCTCGGACCCCTCCTCTTCATCATTTACCTCCTTCCTCTAGGTCACATCTTCCGCAAATACGGCGTCCATTTCCACTGTTATGCTGATGACACACAGCTCTACTTGTCATCAAAACCTAACTCCACCCACCCACCCTCCATCCTCACCGACTGTCTCAATGAGCTAAATCACTGGTTTTCTAACAATTTCCTTCAACTAAACAGTAACAAAACAGAAATCATTCTCGTCGGTACCAAAAACTCTATTTCAAAATCAGAACATCTTCTCGTCCCCCTTAACAACTCTCTGCTATCCCCCTCCCCTCAGGTCAAGAGTCTCGGTGTCATCCTCGACACCACTCTCTCCTTCACTTCACACATCAACAATATTACTCGGTCTGCCTATTTCCACCTCCGTAATATTAACCGTCTCCGTCCTTCTCTCACACCCCGCTCCACAGCCATCCTGGTGCACAGTCTTGTGACTTCCCGTATCGATTACTGCAACTCCCTTCTCTACGGCCTCCCCAACAAATCTCTCCACAAGTTACAGATGGTCCAGAACTCAGCTGCCCGTGTCATCACTCAAACCTCCTACTATAACCACATCACTCCTGTCCTGCAGCAGCTCCACTGGCTCCCGGTTAAATCACGCATCATCTTCAAAATTCTACTCCTCACGTTCAAATCTATCCACAACCTTGCCCCTCCTTATCTATCTGACCTCCTACAAATCTCCATCCCATCACGCTCTCTCAGATCCTCCTCTTCGCTACATCTCCATGTACCCTCTGCCCGCCTCTCCACCATGGGGAGCAGGGCCTTCACCTGCTCTGCCCCTCACCTCTGGAACGCTCTACCGCCAGACCTTCGAAACACCACCTCCCTTTCTCTGTTCAAGACAGCCCTGAAAACACATCTCTTTAGACTAGCTTATCATTAACTTTACTAAATGTATTTTTATTATTTTGCATTTTATAATCTTTATGTATTTTATATTTCAATTTGTCGCTGATAATGTTTGAACTGTATTGGTTTGTTAAGTGTCTTTGGGTGTCCTGAAAGGCGCTTTTAAATAAAATGATTATTATTATTATTTTCTATGAGAAAAAAAAAATGGCAGAAAAGTTTAAACTCTAAATACTTCAAAAAGCTAAAGTTGCACCAATACCTAAAATCATAACTCTTATCCTGAATGAGCTGATTTATGATTTGTTCAAACAGCTTGAAAACTGCGAGACAAGAAAGATGCCGAAAAATGTACGGAAGAAAAATGGATCTCAATAGTGACTTCATAAACATTCACAGTATTAAAGAACCAGATGGTGCCATGATCAAGCATGTGTGCTATATGAGGGGCAGATTCTTATAATAAGCCATTTTTAATATAGTCAGAGAGTCAGAGAGAATTTATTGTCATTTGCACCGCATGTAGTACATGTGTTGAAAACGAGATTATGTACACGGGGTCCCAGTTACATCCAACAACAAATGCAAGAGAAAAACAATAATAACATCTAGGATTAACTAAGAGAGACATCAGCTAGTAATACACTAAGCCCTAATGTAGTAGAAAAACATCATTATAAACAGCAGCACGAACATGAGCAGATGGTCACAGATGAACGCAGATAGTCACAGATGAACGCAGCAACAAGAAACAGATCAGTATCAGCATGATGTGACATTTTGCAGTGTTTATTCTTATTATTTATTTATTCATGAGTCTGACAGCCTCAGGGTAGAAGCTGTTCCTCAGTCTAGTGGTTCTACATTTGATGCTCCTCAACCTCCGTCCCGAGGGGAGTGGTGCAAAGAGTGAGTGTGCTGGGTGAGTGAGGTCTTTCATGATGCAGGTGGCTCTTTTTCTGCATCTGGAGGTGTAAATGTCTGTGATGGTGGGGAGACTGACTCCCACAGACTTCTGTGCAGCCTTCACCACTCTTTGTAGAGCTTTCCTCTCTGCAACTGTGCAGCCTCCATGCCACACGTTGATGCTGGAGCACAGGACGCTCTCCACTGCACACCTGTAGAACGAGGTGAGGACTGAGCTTCTCAGACCGGCTCGTCTCAGCCGTCTGAGGAAGTAGAGTCTCTGATGACCTTTCTTGATCAGGCTGGTGGTGTTATTGCTCCAGCTGAGGTTATCATTCAAGTGTACACCCAGGTACTTGTAACTGGAGACCACCTCCACCGCAGATCCACCTATATACAGTGGGGTGTGGGTGTGTTTGTTCCTTCTGAAGTCCACAATCATCTCCTTCGTCTTCTTCACATTCATGTGAAGGTTGTTCTCTTTGCACCAGCTCTCCAGATGTTCCACCTCCTGTCTGTAGCTGGATTCATCATTATCTGTGATGCATCCCACCACAGCTGTATCATCTGCAAACTTAACAATATGACAGCCTGGAAGTGTGGCTGTACAATCATATGTGAGCAGAGTGAACAGAAGAGGGCTCAGCACACATCCTTGAGGAGAGCCAGTGCTGAGGGTGATGGTGGAAGAGGAGAAGTTGTGGATCTTCACGGACTGTGGTCTGTTTGTTAAGAAGTCTAATACCCAGTTACAAATAGAGGGGCTTAGTCCAAGTGTGGATAGTTTGTCTATCAGAGTTTGGGGGATCATGGTGTTGAAGGCAGATGTGAAGTCCACAAAGAGCAGACGCACGTATGAGTCCTTCTGATCCAGGTGGGTGAGAGCAGTGTGGACCACAGAGGAGATGGCGTCCTCTGTTGATCGGTTCTCACGGTATGCATATTGATGAGGGTCCTCGCTGATGTTGACGGTTGTCTTGATGTGGGACATGACCAGTTTCTCAAAACATTTAGCGACTATCGGGGTGAGAGCCACCGGTCTATAGTCATTCAGACCAGTCACTGTGGAGCTTTTTGGGACTGGGATGATGGTGGCAGTCTTCAGGCAGGTGGGAACTGACTCCAGTGAAAGTGAGGTGGTGAAGATGTCAGCCAGCACCTCACAGAGCTGGTCCGCACATTCCTTCAGAACTTTCCCTGGGATGTTGTCTGGACCCGTAGCTTTATGAGGGTTGATCCTTCTGAGACTACCTCTCACTTCTGCTGCGGTCACTTTGAGGTGCTCCTCGTCTGGTGATGAGTTGAGTCTGGTGCTAGTTGGTCTGTTTGGATCATCAAAACGTGCATAAAACTTATTGAGGGCATCAGGCAGGGATGGGTCCCTGGGGCATTGTTTGCTTTTGCCCTTGTAGTCTGTTAAGCATTTGATGCCCTGCCACATGCTCCGTGGATCATGTGAGGTGAACTGTCCCTCGATCCTCTGTGCATACGCGGCTTTGGCCTTCTTTATGCCATCATCCAGTTCTCTCCTGCACTTTCTCAACTCCTCAGTATCTTTAGACTTGAATGCAGTGTCCCTGGCTGCCAGCAGGGTGCGGACATCCTTATTTAGCCAGGGTTTTTGATTGGGGTAAAATTTAACACACTTTCTTATGGATACATTTTCAGCACATGTACTGATGTAACCCAGGACTGAGGAAGCATAAAGTTCCAGGTCAACTGAACTTCCATTCGTAGCTGCCTCTTTGAAGACAGACCAGTTTGTGTTTTCAAAGCAGTCTCTTAGCATGGGGGAACTATCTTGGCGCCACGATGTGATCACTCTTTGTTCCGGCTTGTGACGTCTGAGTGGGGGGAGCTGTCTAGGGACCAATAGCAGGGAGCGATGGTCGGAAGCCCCGAGCGGTGGGCGTGGCTTCGCCGTGTACGCCCCCTTCACATTCTTAGTGAAGCTAAGTGTCTGTTTGTAAACCAAGTTAGGCTATTAGCTTTTTGGTTTGTTAAAAAAATTCAATGTAAATTTACTAAACTGTCCCAAGTTGTAAATAAGTCTTGGGTTTACGTGTAAATGGTTAAAGCAGCAAAACCATCTCCTCAATAAGGAAAAATATACAATATACTGTACACACTTCCCTGCATGAATACAGTAACTTAGTTTTATTCCCATTCTGTGTTTTAACCATTGAAGGAGTACGGTAGCTGCATTAAAAATATGAAAAGAAAAATGACCATCTTACCCACTGTATGGGTTTTGGCTCGTATCATTTCCACACACCGTTGCTGTGCTCATCAGTTTTTCCTCACCAATACACCGATAACCTGAGCATGCATCAGGATACCGATAAGCAAAGCATAAAATGTCCGTTTTCACAGCCTTGGGCTCTGCCTTGTAGCCTTAATTGGAGTAACTCAATGGCCCTCATGCACGAAAATGTTCGTATTTTTATCCTAAATTTCTCCTACTTTTGTTCGTACGAAGCGTTCGTACGAACATGCCACGTCAGATCCAACAAAGTCTTCTATCGTCAGGAAATGTGTGTATATGAGCTGTGTAAATAATGATGAATCCCACCTGTTCTATTCACCTGCTCGTGCACGCGGGAGGTTATTTACATAATTCCCACCCCTCAAAACACCATATAAGGATATAGTTTCCTGCCACCGCGAGCAGGAAGTGTCCATTCATTCCGGCTTTTATGCGTCAGAAAACACACAAACGCGTTTGGCGAATTAAAATTGACTCGCCTTTGATCATAGTGTCAGCCCCGGATCTGAGCGCAGACCCACACAGAATACAGATGACATCAGTGAGCGCCCACAGTCAACAGGCAGTTTATATTAAAAATGACATGAAACAACTGAATAAGCTGGTTTCGCTTTTTTCTCCCCTGTCTCTGCAGCGGCGCTGTGTATGTGTGTGTGTGTGTGTGTGTGTGTGTGTGTGTGGTCGACAGTGGCGTGGTGGCGCGGGGCGCGTTGCGTGGCACACGGTGGTCGACATGAGTGGCGCGGGGGGGCGCGTGGCGTGGTGGCGCGGTGCGCGTTGCGTGGCACACGGTGGTCGACATGAGTGGCGCGGGACGCGTTGCGTGGCACACGGTGGTCGACATGAGTGGCGCGGGGGGGGCGCGTGGCGTGGTGCGCGGGGGGGCGCGTTGCGTGGCACACGGTGGTCGACATGAGTGGCGCGGGGGGCCACGCGCGGGTGGCGCAAGGTGGTGGACGTGGGGGGGGGGTGTTGAAGCCGCTTTAATTAAACCAATATGTGTGGTTGCATTTAATTGTTTTTAAACTCAAAATATTTTCTAAATAACGAAATATAAAGTTATTAGTGGAGAAAAGGCCGTCTGGATGACAGCAGACCGACTCCTCGTAAAATATACGACAGGTCGGGACCACACGTAAATTTTGTTCGTATCTGAAAAAAATCCTAGGATACGAAAACATTGTTGGATGCCACAAATGATCCTAAATCACTCGTACGCACAGTTTAAGCACAAATCTGTGCGTAAGAACGGTTCGTGCATGAGGGCCATTGAGAGTGAAAATGTCCACGTACTCTTTCCAGGCCATAATTCAATTAAGGCTGTGTTTAGAAGATTTTCATAAAGAAACAATTGGAAATGTTTAAAACATGGAAGGATCTGTGCGTAAGAGTTCAGCCCACTCGTCAAAACCTTTATGTCCTCCGTGTGTAATCCAGTGGATGACCGTGAGTTAAAAAGATTTATGTTCACAGCTGATTCAAGGGCATTTAAATAACATATATTTTTCTATGTGGGGAAAAATACATTTTTCAAGTTTCTATTTTGAAGATTATACATACTGTATAATAAAAAGATTATACATAGATAATAAAAAAATATGTAGTGGGTACGTGTAAGAATTCATTGATTTGAAAAAGGCATTTGATGCCATAAAATACTGCTACATAAAATGGAAAGGTATGGAGTGAGAGGGGAAGCAAATAACTGGTTAAGACGTTATCTTGATAACAGACGGCAATATGTGCAAATTGGTCCATTAATTTATCATTATTATTATTTTGTCTATTGTTGTCATCACTCTTTGTTAAAATCAGGTCTCTCTTGTAATGTAAATGAGTCTCCGAGGCTCAATGGGATTAACCTGTCTAAATAAAGGTTGAATGAAAAAAAAAACTCTGCAGGTTTGACTATTACCTCTGGTGTCCCACAAGGCTCAGTACTGGGTCCCAAATTGTTTATTATGTTTATTAATGACATGTGTAGAGTGATAAGTATATTTAATTTTGTCACATTTGTACTTTGTAGATGATATAACTATTTTTTGTTCTGGTGAGCTATTGAAGGCTGTCGGAAAATAAATTAATAATCTTAAATATTGGTTTGATAGAAACAAATTATCTTCAAATTGATCTAAAACCAAATTTATGTTGTTTGGAAATTAAAAAATTGATACAAATAAACTGAAGATAAATAATGTATTAATTGATAATTTGAAAAATAAGTTTCTGTGTGTAATTTTGGACCACAAGTTTAATTGGAAATCCCATATAAAACACTTGTGTTTGGCTGACTATCCCCATGGCTAAAACCATTAAGAAAAACAAGGTATATATATTGAACATTAAATCTTTGCATACTCTTTATTTCACTCTGTTACTGCCACATACTATTGTGAAGTTTGTGGTAATAATACATACAAAAGTTTTCTACAAAACATATGCACGTTGCAAAAAAAGAGCAATAAGAATGAAACACAATGTTTGGTATTGTGAACACACCAATCAACTTTTTTTTTTTTTTAAATCACAGCTTATGAAATTGTTGGAATTGGTACAATTTAAAACTGCACAGCTGATGATCCAAGCTAAAAAATAATATGATTCCAAATAATATTTAAACCTTATTTAAGAACAGAGAGGGAAGGTACAAACTGAGGGAAAAATGTAATTTAAAGCAACCCTGTTTTCGCAGCACTCCTAAGCATGTGCATACCAGTTTGTGGAGTGTGTTTGTGGAATGGCTTAGATGACGTCATTAAGCAAAAGAAAACTATTGCACAAATCAAGAGATGTGTATAAAATGTATATTTATGTATGTGTAGGTATACAGTGGCTATACATGCATGTCTGCATATATAGAGTATGCTGCAAGTATCCATGTATGTATGGGTATTTAAGTATGTATTGAATTCCAAATTTGCTTGTAAACTTAGGGACAGGACTGGATGAGCTTTTATTTTGGTGGAAATATTTACCCTTTTTTTTGATGAAATAAAGAAAGAAAAGAAAGAAAGATGAAGTGAAAAGTGTGCTTTATTGGTTTTAAGATGGAAATTGCACCAGCCCAGTAACATTATTTTAAAGCATTTGACGTGAACATGTTTAGCTCCATTTCAGATACTTGACACATCATTGACACGTTCATCTCACAGTTGTTTTGAATCCAGTTTTTAATATTTAAATGAACTAAAAAAACAACAGCACAATAAAACATTTTCTCACTTTAGTTACAAAAATGGGTCACCACGAGGGCTTCTCATTGCATTCACAGAAGGGTCTGAACAGTGGATGTCTAACAGTTACCGTGTTTCGCTCTTTAAAAACAATCCCCACCCTAAACTATAGAAATTCATTTTTTTAACCAGGGTATATACAGGGCTTAGCATCCGTTCATCTTAAAGGTTTGAGGTATACAACCAAAATGAAAGCCTGTTGGAAAACAACAAACAGAATTAAATAAAAGAAAATGGGTGTAATTGTCTTCCACGAGCACAGGATTGCAACACTTAGTGGGAGATGTTGCCGTGTGGTGAGGAGATTCACCTGCGGTCAGGAAATAACACATAACTCCAAGGGTTGAGCTGTCAGTATATACAAAGGCCTCACGGTCTGATTTAGCAGTTAAAATTAAATTGAACGCTCTTTTATTTGCTTCATGGCATTTACACGAAATTTTGGGAAAAGTAAACCAAGCAGAGGTTTGATTTAATCAAGTTTTAACTCTGACTGTTTGAACCAACAGTGAAATAAAAGACCCAAAGCAGACATGCAAGTTTTGAGAGTGGATTTGGAAACAAAAGCATTGTACAAAATATTAATTACATTTATTTTAATAATTATTTAAAAAATTACCTTCTTTCTTAGCACCACAATAAACTTTTTGTGTGTTTTGATCGAGCACCATTGTAGTCATTTT
>JBBPBX010041073.1:0-29045 GCA_038048925.1 Garcialebias charrua
GTACAGCACTTTGTTGTAGCTGTGGTTGTTTTAAATGGCTTTATAAATAAAGTATTATTATTTTTATTATTTTTAAATTTATTTAGAAGCCGATTTACGCAGTTTTCGGCAGTTTTCTGCAGTGTCCGCCAGTTTTCGGCAGTGTCCGCCAGTTTTCGGCAGTGTCCGCCAGTTTTCGGTTAGCTTCGGTTAGCTCCGGCCTCGACAGCTGGTGGAGCTCGCCTCGACGCTCCGCCTGGCAGCCTCAGATGTTGGTGGGACCCGGAGCTAACATGCTAACGCCAGCCCCACCGGAGACACGGAGCCGACGGGCGGTGGAGAGCTTTGCTGCGGCCGGGAGCTAACATGTTCACGCGGAGAAATGGCTTCACCGGCTCCCAGTAAGTTATTAACTCTTTTTCCCCTCATTATGGCTCCAAATACATGGAGCTAACATGCAGTTACAAACAGTTTGCTGCAGAGCTCGGACATGCAACGAGCTAACATGCTAACAGACATGCTAACTATTTTTTTCCTTCATTATGGCTCCAAATGTACTGTATGTGTTTTTTGATAATTATGTAGGGTACTTTAGAATAGGCGAAGTGCTTGGTAACTTGGTAACTGTACAGTACCGTACATGTACGTGTATAAGTGGCGGCTAGTGTGTTTTCCGACTTATGGCGATTTTCAACATGCGAACGGCCGTAGGAATGGAACTCGTTCGTAAGTCGGGGACTACCTGTATTTTTACTGCTTATTCTGCATCTCTCAGAGAATTGGCCTCAAGCTGCTTTACTAGGAAAAACGACGTAAATGCAAACAGATAATTGAGAAAAACTCAACAGGTATCTGCAGCAATTAGAGCTGAAGGCTGACTGGAATCAACCGCATCTATTTTTAGGCCGCGCCATAGAGGAACGTAAACACACGATGAACGGCCGAGTTGAAGTCTCAGGGCGGAAAAATAGTTCCTTAAGATTATTTTTATTAAGCTGAGAATAAAAGTAACAGGACGATCACTCAAAGATGCTGGAGAGTAGGATTAAACAATTTGCACACGCAGCTTTTCTAACATCTCACTGCACTGCCTAACCAAGCGTGAGGAGGGGGGTGCAGAGCGTACCAGATGCAGCGTTCCCATTTGTCTTGATGTCATCTAAAACTACCCTTTCATCTAAAACTGTGCCTTCACTTTGATTCAAGCTCAGGGAAGCAAGCGTTATGTATGAAGTACATCGAAAATAACTTGAAAGCTTAGAACTTTTGAATGAATTGCGTCAGCGTTTCTCTTCAGATCCCGACAGCACATTAAGCTGATTTCACAAAAACTGGATTTCCAAATATTTCATAAATCACTTCTTAGCGGGCGATGTATTCAGTCAACACAAATGTGTGATCACCAGGAAATTAGTTTTTACGTACTAGTTAAGATTTTGTGACGTGGGCTCTGTGGAAAGGTTATGAGCAGTCAGTATCTTACCTGCGGCAGACATCTTTTTGAATTACCTCATTTTGAGGAAATAGGATTTAATTCTGATCAGTTTTGTGAGATAACACCTAATCTAAGGAGGGGCAAAGCCAATGGGGATTATTAACATTTAAAACAACTCCAACCTCAAAAATATTTATAGCAGGTTATGCAAATGCTAGCTTATAAACCTTTATGTTACTGTCATGAACAATGAATTATTTAGTTAACTGAAAACAAAATAATAATAATAATAATGAATTCAATTTATAACGCACTTTTCATTAATGAAAATCTCAAAGTGCTACAAGGTGCAACAGAAATTAAATGTCAATAAACAAGTAATAAAACAAGTAAAATCAATAACAGTATCAACTAAGATCAAAAGTAGAATCATGAGGAGGCAGAGTATGCTCGGTTGAAAAGAAAGGTCTTCAAGCCGCTCTTAAAGTCAACCACAGACTGTGGGACCCTCAGACAGTCAGGAAGAGAGTTCCACAGGCGGGGGGCAGCCACACTGAAAGCCCGGTCTCCCATGGTCCTTAATTTGGTTCTTGGAATGTGAAGGAGATTACTGTTCTGTGACCGCAGCGACCGGGTGGATGAGTGTGGAATAAGAATATCCTTCAGATAATCTGGTGAAGCTCCATGTAAGCATTGATGTGTAATGAGAGCAGTTTTGTACTGAATTCTGTAGGCGACAGGAAGCCAATGAAGGTTATGAAGAATGGGCGTAATATGTTCAAATTTACGAACTCGCAACAAGATCCTTGCTGCACTGTTTTGAATATACTGAAGTTTCTGAAGGTTTTTGCCAGGGATTCCAATAAACAGGGAGTTGCAGTAGTCGAGCCTGGAGGAGACAAAAGCATGGACGAGCTTCTCAGCATCGGAAAAAGTTAATATCAACATGAGCTATCCTGACAGCAGTGTAGCAGCGTTTGTACAAACAAACACAAAATGTTTGTTCATCCTCTTTGGATGATCGGACCAGTGGCACCTCCAGAAATGTTTTAATGGGGTGGCATTATGGAGGCCACTGAAAATCCTGGGATGGCACACTGAAACCAAAAGTTATAAAACAATTTCAGAAATTCTGTTATTCCATTGTTGTAAAATGGTGATTAGATAATTTTTTGAGTTCCACAACAGTCCAGTTTTTATGTATTTAGTATTTTTACATATACAGTACTGTACATCTAATGCCACACATTGTCCTTACATTGAGATGTTTGTCCGTTTTCTTTAAAAAAAAAAAAAGTAAAATTAAAGCTGCAAGCAGCATTGAGGCCCTCGCAGCTTAGCGAAGCTCCGGCCTTATTGCGGCGACCGCGGAGCTCCAGCTTGTCCGCTCGGTCGCCACCTCGAATGCTCTCGTGCCCATCCCACACCAGTTTGCCAAGAACAGTTAGCGGATACAGTTTCAGTCTTGTATGTTACACAGACGGAAGCTGGAAGAGTCACCCAATAATGGTGAGTTTCTTGTGCGAGTTGGCGGGGCATAAGTGATGTCAAGAATCAACAAAACCAATTTTTCTGGAAGTGCTCATTGATCAAGTACAAAAAATCTGATACAGATGGGATTACATGTATGTCTCACTGAGATAGGGGGCGCACTGGAGTAAAATTTTCAACCACAATAGCAATGTGTAGAAAAGTGCTCACTGATGAAGCACCATAAATCTGGTACAGATTGTTTGATGTATCACTGATCTGTAACTGTTGGAATAATGTAGGGGGTGCACTTGAGTCAAATGTTAAACAACCATATCAATGTGTTTAGAAGTGCCCACAGATGATGCACAATAAATCTGGAACAGATCAGATGGTCTATCATTGACATATAACAGTTTGAATTATGTAGGGGGTGCACTGAAGTCAAAAGTTAAATAAAAATAGAAATGTGTGTAGAAGTGCTCACTGATGACATACAATAAGTGTGGTACATATTGGATGATATATCACTGATCTGTAAGTGTTGGAATAATGTAGGGGGCGCACTGGAGTGAAATTTTAAACAATACCAAAATCAGTATGATCGATCATTGCCTGCCCCTTGAACAGGAATCCATAATAATTGTCCAATAGCCTCCACAGCGCCCCCTAGAATATTTTAAAACCTCAGCCCCAAGCCATTTTTGGACTGATTATTCTGAAACTCTGTGAACATCTGTATCTTCTCAGGACCTACAAAAAAGTCTCTTAGAGCCCTGGTCCAAAACCAACAGGAAGTCTGTCATTTTGGATCAAAGGGTCATTTTCCAGCATTTCTAATTGCGGATTTTAACGAACTCCTCCTAGGGATTTTGAAGGATTGCCTTCAAACTTGGTTAATATGCCCTTAATACATTTGGGAGTAAAAGTTATCAAAAGCTTGCGTTTTTGTTTATGTTAAAGGGGCGTGGCCACGCCTCAAAGTTGCGCTTCACGCCGTAAATTTCAAAACCCTACAACTTTCACACTGAAAGACCAAAATGCACCAAACTGGGCAAAAGTCATCCCTGTTGGATGCCCGACGATCCTTTATGGTCAAGTTGTGATGTCATCGAAGCCCTGCCCCCTCAGATTAAGAAGTCACTTTTTTAAACTTGGAATGCTCCCTCTCTGACACCATTGAACTACAGTAATCAGGATGATCCTGTGTTACAAGACAAAACGGAGTATTATAAATGTCCAAAACTAGGAATTAAAAGACAAGAATACACAACCATAAACTATATACATTTTTAAGTAATACCAGTAGTTTTTGAATAATGTTAATGTTTTTACATTAATGTTTCTGAGATTTTTCTAATCCTAAATAGCTCATAATATTCAAAATGCACACCAAACAAAGCACAGGACTCAAAAGGATACAACTGTCTGGCCAAGAGCCAGTCAGGGGGCCACCAGTTTATCAGGGGTGGCCATAGCCCCCAGTAGACCCTTCTTGGTGGCACCCCTGGATCAGACTAGCCATTAGTGGGTCATTCTGGTCAGAATCAAACTCTTTTGAAACTGAGGTTGTTTGAAGAGCTACTGTGTCTACAACAGGGAAAAAATTAGTTTTTAAAACCCTACACACACACACACACACACACACACACATTATTATTTTTTTAAAACTTGGATTCAAACAATCACTTTAAATTGCTCTGTACTGTATATTTGTTTCTGGCTGAAAAACACTCATATATACCTAACTACGCTTTGAATTAAATCAATGCACACAGTCAAAATATTTAAACAAAATGCAGAAACTTCTTTTAGGTGAAGCTGCAAAGACAAATATCCACCAGATTTCATCTCAGTTCATGTTTTACCATATAAATCTGAATAAACTAATAGAAAAAAATGTAAAGAAGTAAAGTTATTTGTTATTTTTTTGTTGTGTTCTGATAAAGAATATGACAAGAATTGAACTTGTGCCCCTTTGGTCTCTCACCTGGCCAACTTGGCATTGCCCCATTTGGCCAGCTTGTGACAACAGTCAAAGACGGAGCATTTAAGAAGTAAATGTGACCTGACATGAACATTGAAATGTTCATGATTAATTCTGTTCTAAATGAAGATTTTCTCATGAATCTTTTCCATTATAAAATACAGAGAGATCAAAACACCAGGTGGTACTTAAGCTACAGTTTTAACAACCTGGAACAATGGAGTCAGTTGGTAGAGGAGACGTTGCTCTAGTCACGATCTGTATTTACACTTTAAAACATGGTGTCAGAGTTTCTGTCAAATATTCAATATTAATTAAAAAAAAACCACTTTCAATACAAATTTTCAAACGGTCATGAAAATGCTAATGCCTCAATGTCAACATGAATAAATAAAACTTGATTTCTAACACAAACACATTTTAATTCTGAGTATCTGAGAGCAAACTGAATTAATCTGAGTAAGCAATGTTGATTAGGTTGTTAGGGTGTTTTCTGATTATTATTTTTTGTTTGTTTCCAATGCCTTTGGATGATTGCTTCTTTTAACATCAATTTTATTACATTTTTATATTTTATTTATTTTTTATTCTTTGAAGGATGGTTTTAGATGCACTTCTGACACATTAGAAAGACTCAACTCCAAACTGAATAAGGCTGTTTTTCTTCTTCTTCACCACTTGGCTCGCTGCAGTGGACAAAGTTCAAACAGTGAAGTTCTGTAAAAAGATTATTCAAAAATATATAGTGTACACGTTGTAGATGGCTCTTTAAACAACTTTGACTGGACAGATAAGCTGACGGCTTATCCAAGCTGGGACAAAACTACAGTATATGTGTTAAAAAGACTATAATTTAGATACATTTCACAACTCACACTAATGCTAATGTATAAACTTTTGCATCACTTTTGGTTTCACATTGTGTAGTTATTTCCTGCAGAAATATTGGGACATTACTGTCTGAAGTGTCTGGTTGGACTGAAAATGCAAACGTTGGCGCTGCTCCCACTCTCTGTGCTGGCTAATCAACACATACATTAGTCCCTCAATACTTCATGGTTCCACTTTTGCGGACTCACTTTTTTTGCAGGTTTTCAATGTAAGATTGTACATGACACATGGTTGACTGATTGATGGAAGGCAACCAACCAGAGCATCGTGCTGAGGGGTGGACTGACTATCGGAGCACTGGGACATTTCCCGGTGGCCTGGCCCACTCAACAGTGATCGCTGAGGGGGACTAAAGGCTCTGTTCGGGTCGTGCTTGATTATTTAAAAAAAGCAATCCATGCCGCTCGTGCAGCTCACTCAGGTATAAGACATACCACCCTGTCTCCTCCTCTTTTCTTTTTCAGAGGCTGTCTGTCACAGCAGAGCAGAGACTCAAGCGTGACCAAGCCTTTAGTCTCCCTCGGCGATCACTAAGCAGGCCAGGCCACCGGGAAATGTTTTGATACTCCCAATGGCCAGTCCACCCCTGCACCGTCAGTCTGTCTGCGCTCTCGCTGCACTCTTTTAGAGCATTTAGAGAGTTTAGAACATTGCAAGAGTGTGGGAAGGGTTTATAAAGCCTTGGGAAAAAAAAAAAAATAATAAAGTATATACAGCGTTCCTACTTCGCAGATTTTCACCTATCATGGGGGTGTCTGGAATGTTCCCTGCTATAAGTGAGGGACTACTGTATTTATATTCATAATTAGCTAGCCAATGCTAAAGTGACTACAGTGTTAAGAATGAGCAATTAGCTGTCACTAAAATTGCTGTAAAATTCCTTGGAGGTATTTTTTTATTTTTACAATAGACATTTACTTTGAAACTAGCCCCACTCTGGCTAGCTAACGACTAGTTAGCTTAGCATTGTTGCTACAATTCTGTATGATTATAAAAACAAAGGTGATAAACGATTGTATTAAGTTAGTGCTGGCAAATAATTTCGACAATGATCCTACTGAGTAATTCCAAATATTTTCTTTTTTTTATTTGGTAATTATTGATTGGAATTGTCTGATGAAAATTATTTTGTTTACTGACATTTATTTGTCCAACGTTAGTGTGAACGGGCTGCAAATCTACAGTGAGCGTCTCACTAATGATGCTTTTATTTTGAAAGTTTGAAAGGGTTAGCTGTTGGTGGATGGTTTTATTGAGTTTGTTGGCTGCTCCTAGTTAAACCCTAAAGACAAAATTCAATCAATTAAAACAAAACCGTAAAGTAAAGCAATCCCAGTAATGTGATTTTGACGTTCTTTGTTGGATGTTATGGATTTGTATGTGTCATATTGTGCACAAAATGTGCAGTATTGCAGAAAATGTCTTTTATTGGACTGCTTTCTGAACAGGCTCTTGGATAATAAACAGTTCTGTGTGAAGTCAGGACCACAGAACACGCTTACTGCTTGGAGGAAATCGTTACAAAGCCTTTACACACACATTTATCGGTTACTAAAATGAACAATAGCTTGTGCAGAATAAAAGTCGAGCTCAGCTTTTCTAGAAAAATCGCCAAGTCAAATAGAATAATCGATAGCGTTCAACATCAGCGACCACCGCAGCCGAATAAACCTGCGACAACTGTGAATGTGCACAAACACTTTTATTTGTATCTTGCAGCCTTTTGGTGTAAAGGGAGAGGGGTTTCAAATATTACGAGTTGTTTGGATTGTTGGTGCGGTGGCTCAACTTTGCAACAACATCTGCTCCATGGAGGAGACTGTGAATGAGTTTTAATCAGGCTGATGGCCTCAATTTCATCAGAGCGTCTCTGCCTCTTCGGAGAACTAGAGTGCCCTTCTTAATGCCGGACGGGTGCCTCCTTCTTGTGGATATCCTGACCCATTTAGGGGAACGTAAAGAGGATACGTATCCCTGAAAACCTCAGGAGTGAACAACTGCAGTGTGGAGAGGCAGACGACATCTGCATTTCGCTTTTGCAGCCAAGAAACGAGGACGTTGAGCGCCTCATACGACCTGATTCAACTGTCCTTTTAAGTGCAGCAAGGGGTTATTTTTGCAGGCGTTATTTCATACATCCCTTTCTTCACGTCACTGAGAGGCTGGTCGATTGTGCATGAATGATTGATGAACGACCCGACGCGAGTTACAACTCGAAACAGGCAGCAGACAAACATCTATTAAGGTTTTATCCTGTATAACACTCAAGAGGGAAGTGAAGATGATAAATAATTGATCATTTAACTTTGTTAGCCAGGATCAGCTAAAATGACTAAACTAGTGTTGGTGTTTTAATATGACAAGGTCGTTTGTTTCATTTTTTTATTTTAATAAATGTGATATCAGTGTAGAGGACATAGAGAGTCAGTGTGCAAGAAGAGGCTCTGACACAGATTCTCAGGACCAAACCTCTGCAGAGGGAAAACTTTTCCTCCTTCCTCTCTTGTCTGTACTTGTTTTTGTTCTGCTTCCACATCTCTCATCATCTCACTCTAGTCTTCTTTTATCTGTCTCTCTTTTTGTATCCCCTTTTCACACGATTTGTTTTCGGCGCTGCCGTCAATACAGCATTGCAGTCTAGTGGAAAACGCTTTTGCTTCCTTCCTACCGGAAAGACATCAGATCAAAGTTCCCTTTTAAGATGGTCCAACATTCTCACGTAGGCTACAGAACAGCTTTGCAAACGAAAAGTGTTGCGTTCATGGAAACTTCGTACAACTAGATGGTGTTTATGTTGGTCATCTGGGTCTGGAATGAGTGTTTTCCCCAAGCCGAGGACTTTAAGTATCCGGGGATCTTTTTCAGGAACCAGGATCAAGACGAGCCAACAGCAGTAATGAGGGTGTTGCTCCAATCTTTTGTGATGAAGGACCTGAGCTGTTCCAGCCCTCATCCATGGGTATGAGACATGGATCGTGACTAAAGCTGCTGGAATCAGCTCGATCTGGTTTAGAGATTGGAGGAACTCTGTCTTTCGCTTGACGGAGAGCCGTTGCTCCTCCACATCATACGAAGTCAACTGAGGTGGTTTGGACATCTGACTAGCCTCCCTGTGAAGGTTTTCTGGGCATTTCCCATTAGAAGTGACCCCTAAAGCAGACCCAGAAGCTTCTGGAGGGATTATGTATCCTCTCTGGCCTGGAAATACCATGTGGAGTTCCTCAGGAGAGTCGCTGATGAGAGAAAAATCTGGGTTTTCCTTCTGGAGCTGTGACATCAGCGACCCCACCACCGAGAAATGATAGGAAATGGATGAATAGATTGTGGTTGAACGTGTTTTATTGTAGTTTTGTGACATAGATCTGCTTCTGGAGTGTGTTCTCAGGAAAAATAATAAAAACAGATGGCTGGGATAGAGATGCGAGACAAAAACTATCTGAGCTTAGTTATCTTTTTGGCAGATCATTTAGGTTTTCTTGTGTTTTTTTGCTATAACAGTCTTTGGATTTGTGTCTAGTTGTATTTTGAGAATCCCAGCCTTTATGTTGAAAAATAGAAAATAAAATTTAAAAAAGGATCTAGTAACGTTTCATAGGAACAATTGTAAATGTTATTTATTGTGTAATGGCACATCCACCAATAATTCACATTACACATTTATGTTCATTCATCTATATTATATGTTAAAAAAAAGGGTAACTTCCATTTACTTATAAGAGAAGCATGTATTGACATATACATTCAAGACATGGAAAAGAGTCACAAACATTATCAAGGCTGCAGTTTTCTTTTGGCTGCTCCTTCTCCAGGGGTTACCACAAGCGAGCAACTCACATTCAAGATTTGGCAATTGTTTTACACCAGATGCCCTGGGTTTGAACCTGCAACCTCAGAATTACAAGACCACAGCACTGACCACCAAGCTACCGCAGCCCCAGTCATTAAGACGGCAGTAGTGTCACAAGTTAACATTGATAACTAATGAAGTATTCTTCATTTTAAAACACAATTATTTCAATAAAAAAACATAAAAGCCTACAGTCTTTCTTGTGACAGTTTTCAGACAGTAATCAAGTATTTAAAACCTCAGGTTGATTTAACTCAAAGTGAAGGGCAGTCTGCGTATGCCTTGGTCTATAAACGAGGTTAATGCAGCCTTGATAATGATGTCTTTCAGCGTGTAATTAAGATTACAGTCATTAGTCATCCATGCACACACTGTACATTGATCAGTTAGGAAACAGGCTGATGAGCATCATAATAAATAACATCAATCTCTGGGTGAGTCATCATGAGCAAGGCACCTGTGGTTAGTCAGAGGCACGGAAGCAACTCTCCATTTTCCGTCTCTTTCAAAGACCATAATTAAGCTAACCTATGCCGCTCCACGAAGACGGTCCGTTTCTATTTTGAACGTTGTTCTGCTCTCCTGGGCTGATTGCCTGTCCTATGCCTGGGCATAGGTTAGCTTAAAACCTACAATTAAGAAACTGCTTAATTGTAGCTGGATGAGGCAGTCTAGACATCTGACGGAGGGTTTAGGTGAGATGACTAACATGCACCACGTTCCAAAGTATCTGATGCCAGGGGAGCCTGTTTAGCCGTGGGGAGACATCACTGTTCTGTACTTTGGAAACACAACCAAACACATACACACATGCACGTTCAGCGAAAGTAACAGTACACATGGGGAACGTCCTACTGCCGTCAAGCAGTGGCTGCATGCTCTGGACACACAACCGTTTGGTGCCAGATGTCACAACACCACATCACAGTTGGTTATGTTCACAAGTGCAAAGGACACCACACATTGACCACGCCCACCTGGACGGTGGGGCGTGGTCAGGAGTGCAATCGACTCGAACCTTTCAACCCTTAGAGGTCAGTGCGATAATTTGGACTCGGTTTGTAATTTGGCGTGGAGTGGTTCAGAACCAATTTAGGAGGCACCTTCACTGCACAAAAGTGTGCCAGTGGTGAACAAATCTCCAACTTGCTGGTACATCCCACAAGACATCCTTCTGATGATTTAAAAGATTAAAGGTTGTTGATTTCCTGACCATGCAGACACATGCTTAGGATTTTATATAATTATGCTAAAAATGTCTTTCTGTGAGTACTTTGTAAGTAAAATGGTCCAGATCATCACCTACTTGCATACTGCCACAGGCTAGCCTACTTTCTACAACTGAAGAGCTCTGATTTATTTTATAGTATCCTGCAAACAAGCTAAATTGAAGGGACAAAACCCATAATCAGGAGTCTAAAACCCAAGAATACTCAGAGAGACTGAACAAAGTGACTCCAAAGGCAATCATGTTTGTCTCAAATTCCCTAGACCAACAGAGTAGAAAGAGGAAACCCCCCACTGGACAACAGATAACATTACCACTAAAGCCCTAGGGTCAAATTAAGATCTCTGTAGGACAAACACAGTCTGAGGGAAGCCAAACACAAAGGGATCGTTTACAGAGCGCCTCGCTGTATTCAGCCCTCTGTCACTAGCTGTAGATCGATTTAACTGTCTAAATTTACGTCACTAAAATGTTCAACAAAGTAGGTTTGTCTTACCAGACTGTCAGACAATGAAAACCATAAAGGGTAATTTATTCAACATATTTAGTGTTTTCAGAATTAATCAACAAATTAAACCTTTGAAGGAGAAACAACTAGATCCTTGGAGCGTTCGTTATGGTTTTGAAAGAGGTAGCAGACAAATTGAGAGTTGCTTCTGTGCCTCTGAAAGACTGTAGGTGGCTTGAATCATCTAGAGATTAATTTCAACATGTTTTTAAACAATGTTTTATCCCACCCACCCCTCACAGGGTTTTTTTTTTATGATTCAGCTGCCAGGACTGGATTTTAAAGCTGCATTAGGAAGATATATATATTTGACCACTAGGGGGCGGAAAGACTTCGAAACAAGTTCACAACAGTTAGCATGATCTGGCTTATCAGGTTGTTATGACTGACATATTAAACAGGTGCCTACTCACATATCCAGTAGAAACAGAGCAACACGGACATCCCTTTGGTCTCCTTTGTCTGGCCACCTGTTGAACGTAATTCCAATATTCACTGTCGTTTTTAGTTCTTGTTTGCTTTTCCGAGAGAACGATACGTGTGGTATCTGGTTTGGTTTGGCTACACGTCCCGCTTCCGTCAACGGCTCCTCCAGCTTCTTGCAATTTCACACTGCTCAGTTAGCATGCAGCTAGCTGTTCTTATCCTCAGAAGGGCCAGTAACAAGCGGATGTTTTTTCTTTGTTTTTTTTTGTTTTATCACTCAGAGCAAAAAAAAAAAGTGTGCTGATTGTTTAGTGAATCAAATATGTTGTTTTTCAGTAAAGTCATAAAAAGCTTTGCTTAATGCACCTTTAAACCAAGAGAACATGCAGGGTTTGGTTCCAGCCGAGGTCCAGACCAGATGATTTCATTGGTTAATGCACTTTCATCAACTGATAAAGAAATTGCTTGCTTTAGTATTCGTTTGAAAGGGAAATTGTCTTCATAAACGGTAACCAGTTTACTTTTTGGAAGCTCTCCCATCATCTCTGTGTCTTACGGCTCTGTGCACGTTCTGCACTTGATGGCCCTTTTCTTTGTCCCCCATTGTGGACCAGAGGAGGAATTGGAAATACTGTATCCTCTGTCCATCTGTCCATGTTGTGAGAATGATAACTTTAAAAACAAATGAGATGTCAACTTCCTTTTGTGTGTGTGTGTGGCTATATCCAAGTGTAAGAAAGAGCCCTATCAAAAATTGGGTTGCTACACCAAAATCCAAGATGGCTACCACCATGTGTGTCTGTCTATCTTGTGAGCTGGATAACTTGAGAAATAAATTTAAAAAAAGCAACATGCAGACTTCCATTTTAGTGTGTGACTCCATCTAGGTGTGACAAAGGTTACTATTGAAAATAGGGCTGCCATGTCAAAATCCAAGATGGCCACCCCCACCACCATATTCGAATGTAAATCGACAACCACTTTAATTTGAAGAAACTATGCTCATGGGCGTAGCCAGGATTTTATGAGGGGCGGTTTGTTTAAAGGAAAAGTGGACCTGGAAAGAGCAACACGCCCCGGTGGTTCACTGGAAGCGCGTCGGGTTGCCACTCCAAACTTTATCTCGACTCGGGTTCGATCCTCACTCGGTTGAACTTATTTTACGTTTGTCTTTTATTGGATAAAAAAAGGAGTTTGTGTTATGCCTGTGGTTAACACAAACTCCTTTTTTTTATCCAATAAAAGACAAACGTAAAATAAGTTCAACCAAGTGAGGATCGAACCCGAGTCGAGATAAAGTTTGGAGTGGCAACCCGACGCGCTTCCAGTGAACCACCGAGGCGTGTTAACCGGTTTGACATTAGCGGTTTCTCCATACCTTCTCTTTCCACCTCTCTTAACACAGAACTTGTGTTGTGCGGGAGTTGTAGGCGGGACTTCATAGGCAAAGTGGGCGGTTCGTTCAAACCCCGCGAACCCCCCTTGGCTACGCACATGATGCTTTCTAGATTTTATATTGCTTAAAAATAGTTTATTCAATTATTGAAGTGGCTGAAGATTAATCTATGGTGGCCAAGGCCACCATTGGCCACCCCCTGGTTCCACCACTGCGCCTGGTTATGTATAAAATTGCTCTTTGTTCTCCAAGATTTGTTAATCTGCGCTGCCCTGAACAAGCAAACAACAAGAAACTATCTCTGTTCTTCTCCGTAGTTCTCAAAAAACTACAAACGCTCATTGTCAAACCCCTAAAAGACATTGGCGCACCGCTTGCTTTCCTTTAACCAATAAGGATAAACCTTCAATAGAAGGCTCAGTGATAGCTCCACTCCTGTGATCTCTTTTTATTTCTGTATAAACTCTTCGAACTGCAGCAGACATCCAAGTTTCACCAGCCCTTGCTTTTTTATTCCTCACTTCTTCTTTTTTTTCCAAACCACATCCGAATGGGACATTTGGATCGTGTTCATCGGCTGGAAAATCCGAGCTCCCCCCTTTATGGCATCTCATTACTCACACAGAGATGATGTGAAAGCACATTTCACACAGATTTAACAGCGCGTCTCATCTGATGGTCCATCGAAGACCCTTCCTGTTCGGACACTTGGCCTGACGGCATGCTCACCGTGCGACTTTTCTAAAAAGAAACTCCCAACGCGAGGTCACCCCTCACCCACCACCATCACCTTTTATTCTTTTGCCGGTCCGTGGCCAAGCACCATCCATCAGTCTCTGGGCTGTTGGGTGGAATCATCACAGGAACCTCTCTGCATTAACCGTAACGCTAAGCAAAGCCTCATATCGATTATATGTAATTAGTTTATCCTTTAGTGACCGGTGTGGAGGATACCGGTAAGTGTGAGGAGAAAAGGACAGGGAAGTACCTTGGCGGGGTGTCTGCTTACTAACAGGTACAGCAAACTTCAGATGAGGATGGATCACCTGAACACAACACGAGAACATCCAGCCTTACCTCCCGATCATGGTGGAGTGCTGCTGGACGGCGGCCTCCAGCAGCCTCTCCAGGATGGTCCATTCCCCCATGGCGACGGAGAGATGGCAGAGCGGTGTGAAGAAACAGCACTACGGGGGGGAGCTGGCCCCTTCTTCTTCTTCTTCTGTCTTCTCCTCACAGGACCAGCCTGAAGAAAGAGGATGTGGGGTGTAGACCAACCCCCGAGTCCCAGACCAGCTCCCTCTCTGACCTCTAAATTCAGCCCGAGCCTCCGAGTGTCTTCTGCCGGGCCTGTCCCACTCTGCTGAAGGAGAGGTGCTGAACTCAATGCCTCCCCCCCAACCCCCCTTCCCTCACACACACACACTTTTCTCCCTCTCCAGTGCAGTGATGCTCTCTTGCCTCCCCCCCTGCAGTACCACTCTGCACTACAGCATATGCTATAGCTCACTGTGTGACAGCCATGATCACCCCTTCTCTCTTCCACGTTCCTATCTCTGTCCTCTACCTAATTCTCCTCTTCCTCCCCTGTCCGAACCCCCCACCCCCTCACACACACACATACACACACACCCCTCTACCCCCAAGGGACTGCTTGTACTTCAGATGCACTCTCTGCTGCTGCCTTCTCGTCCTCGCATCGTGGCTCTTTTGCCTTTCCTGCTTGAACCTAAACACACACATACAGCTTCATGCAGCTGATCTTCCTCGGTTCACCTCAACAGACAGAACTGTAAACACACACACTTTCACACACTTTCAAACAGTGACAGCCCTGAATCTCTCCCACTTCCTACAAGGGACTGCAGAGCCATACCAGAGCACAAAGCTCCAGCCTGCTGAATGTCACTTCATGACTGGAGGAATGGTCGTTCCACAGACCCATAAAAACCTGCACACACACACACACACACACACACACGCTGCCACCCAGCACCTCAGTAATAAATCAGCTTGCTGCATTCGTCGAGGCAGAACCCAAAGCGTTTCGCTGCAGACCTGCTGTCCTCTGTCGTCCTATGGCTGGTTTCAGCACCCTCGATGCCCAGAGTCATGTGGGCTGCAGGGAGCAGGGATGAAGGAGCGTCCTGTGCAACCTGATTCTGGGCTCCATCATCTGGCATCCCTCTTCCTCCCTCCCATCTTGTTCCACTTCCTCCTCTTGCTCCTGGTCGTGTTCAGATCTCAGTGCTCGCTCGTCGGAGCTCTTCCTCGCTCATCGCTCTATCTCTGTCACACTCTGTGAGCATGTAACACCCCCCCCCCTCCACACACACACACACACACACACACACACATCCTTCCTCCTCCTCCTTGTCCTTTCATAGTTCAGCTCCCTCTCCTTCACCCTCTCCCTCCCTCCCTTGCTTGTTCTCGCCTCCTCTGGTAAATGTGCTTGGATTGCTACCCTGATCTGCAGCTTCACTTATGCTTGCAAGAATCAGCCTCACGCTCTGTTCTGCTGTGCCTGATGGTGCAGAGACAACAAAAAAAAAGATGGTTGTGAGATCTAACCATGCCTCCTGCCTGGTCTCCAGTTCTGTTTCATCTACATTTCAGATGCTGCTCCCTCTTTTAACCTCCAGCTCCACATTCACCTTTTTTTTTACTGTAACAGGATGAAAACACCTTTTATATATATATATATAAATATATATATATATATATATATATATATATATATATATATATATATATATATATATATATATATATATATATATATATATATATATATATATATATATATATATATATATATATATATATATATATATATATATATATATATATATATATATATATATATATATATATATATATATATATATATATATATATATATATATATATATATATATATATATATATATATATATATATATATATATATATATATATATATATATATATATATATATATATATATATATATATATATATATATATATATATATATATATATATATATATATATATATATATATATATATATATATATATATATATATATATATATATATATATATATATATATATATATATATATATATATATATATATATATATATATATATATATATATATATATATATATATATATATATATATATGTGTATATATATATATATATATGTATATATATATATATATATTCATTCATTCATTCATTCAACCTTTATTTATAGGCTAGCCTCGTTGAGTCATGGGGACTCATTTACAAGAGGGACCTGTCTCACTCACACCAAACAACCATCCACTCTCTCACTTGCATCCCCCCCCCCCTACACCACCTCATCGTCTCCTCTGGTTTTCCCGCCCTCCATCTCCCTCCCTTCCTCTCTCAAGAGAAACGAGTGTCGTATTGTACTTTGCTGTGACATTGAAAGCTGCATTCAAAGGATTTATGTGAAGGTGGTGTTGGGGGGTGCGGCGTTGTTCTCCCACCCACAGATGCAGGCAGATCAAATCAGCATGAACAACCACTGCAAATCTTCGTATTAAAACCCCACAAGAAAGCAACAAAATGAACAATTTCACAATGTATTTACTGACTCGTCTGGAAGAGCGGGCCAAGTTTCAGAGAAGTTGCAGTGAAAAGACTCGATGCAGACGCAGAGTCCCTGTTCCACTTACAAATACTGTATATATCCTTAATTACCCACTCTATTTATTAATGGAGTATTATTTACTGACAAAAAAATCAATAACTGCACAATTAGGAACTGTCTAAATCACATATGTCAAAGTGCCGGCCCGCGGGCCAGATCCGGCCCGCAAAGCAATTATTTATGGCCCCCTGGATGATATTTAATAACTATTAGATCCGGCCCGCAAGCCACAGCCGCCCGCTGGTGTTTTGTACACGGCACGGAGTCGATCAAACTATGGAATGGATTTTCGGAACGGAGTCGTGTCTCATGAACCCAGAGTAATGAGACCCGCCTCAAATTCAGGAAATCCATTCCATAGTTTGCAGCCAGCAGCTCCAACGTGCAGACTCGGTGAGTAACATTTTAGCTAACAGTTAGCCAACTGTTCATCGTAACATGTCCGCTGTGTGGATGTATTTTACACTAAATACCATAAGACAGCAACGTGCAATGTCTGCAGAGTCATAGCGCCACTTTAAACCGCGCTCAAGTTAGTTCAGCGGGATGACACTCTCGCTGAAACAGCAGCAGGACCCAGCCGCGCGTCCCGGTCTCGGATCATTCAGCCTGTCCCTCATTCGAGCTCCATGTCTTCAGCTGTGTTTTTTTTCTTGTTCAACCGNGAGAGACTTGAAATAAATAAATAAACTAACTAAGAGAAAATAAATGTTACCGTTTAGTACACATATGTCAAAGTGCCGGCCCGCGGGCCAGATCCGGCCCGCAAAGCAATTATTTATGGCCCCCTGGATGATATTTAATAACTATTAGATCCGGCCCGCAAGCCACAGCCGCCCGCTGGTGTTTTGTACACGGCACGGAGTCGATCAAACTATGGAATGGATTTTCGGAACGGAGTCGTGTCTCATGAACCCAGAGTAATGAGACCCGCCTCAAATTCAGGAAATCCATTCCATAGTTTGCAGCCAGCAGCTCCAACGTGCAGACTCGGTGAGTAACATTTTAGCTAACAGTTAGCCAACTGTTCATCGTAACATGTCCGCTGTGTGGATGTATTTTACACTAAATACCATAAGACAGCAACGTGCAATGTCTGCAGAGTCATAGCGCCACTTTAAACCGCGCTCAAGTTAGTTCAGCGAGACGACACTCTCGCTGAACCGAGCAGTACGAGCCAGCCGCGCGTCCCGGTCTCGGATCATTCAGCCTGTCCCTCATTCGAGCTCCATGTCTTCAGCTGTGTTTTTTTTCTTGTTCAACCGCGTCTACACCGACCTGATAATCTCGTAGGAGCGACAATACTCCCAGACTGAACAATAAAAACACACAGCTGAAGCTTGGAGGAGCTCAACAGAGAAGTTGCTGAACTTCATCATAATTAATGACCAACAGCTATCAGCTGTAGAAAATGAAGGATTTCACAGCTTCATACTTGCAGCCAACAGTAAACAATCATAAAAAAGTACAGTATATTAATAAAAAGTCACAAGACAGCTGTATGCCTAATCATTCAACCTTTATTTAGGCAGGTAGCTCGTGCAGTCATTTCAGCTTGCACAAGTGGCTTCATTATTCATCAGCAGTCAGAGCAGAGATCAACTTTCAGCTACATTTGCACCCCTCCTCAAAAATGGCTAAACGTAAGGTGGACACAGAGAACAGGGGTTTCAAGCCAGGTGGGAGGCAGACTACATGTTCATGGAGGTAATCAATCCTGAGGATTTCCTCAGCTCAGAGCCTAACCCCAAACATTGATGAACTTGTACAAAAGATGAGGCACCTCCAAGTATCAGGCTCAGATAAGTGAGCATCACAGAGCTGTAACAAATTTTCAGTTTTTAATTCAGTTAAATTTTTACATTTGTTTCTACAAGACGTGATTTTTCTTTGAAGGAAGTATTGTTTTGGCTGTGTGCCATAGATTTATGTATTTTATTTTATTTATTTATATTTACTTTTCAGTTGAATGGACTCGGGACAGAGCCATGAGAAAGAATACAACTGATTTGATTTATTTTCTTATTTTCCTATTTGAAAGTGGTGATCAGAAGGATCATAGAGCTGCACAATAATGCATTTTCAGTTTATAATGCATGCACTTTTATTTATGCATTTATCTTGATATTAAGAAACATATATATATATATATATATATTTTTTTTTTTAAACAATTTCATTTTTTGCTGTTTGCCTGTTAAAAAATGTTTTCACTTGAAATTACTGACAGATCCATAAGAAAATGTTGTTTTATTAATTTAATCCTTAAATAATAGACAGTCTGTTAGGTCTTGGTTCAATAGGCTATGTGAAATCATTTCAATATGAACATTGAACCAGTCCGGCCCTTGGCTTGTAGCAATTTTTTTTTTTTTGGCCCTTGGTGTATTTGACTCTGACACCCCTGCTGTATAAAGTCAGTGCAACACAAATGTGTGCAAGAAAGGGTTAAAGATGGAGGGAGGCCTGGGGGGAGATGTAGAGCAAAGGAGATTTTGTCAGTTCAGCAACTTCAGCAGGGGGAATAGGGGAGGGGTGGGGGGTCTTTTCCTTCTACCAAGGACATATGGTGCAGGAGTGCTGAAACAGGGATGGGGGGTGTAGTTTGGCAGGGCCCTGTTCTCAAACAGAGCAGGAATAACTGGATGGCAGATGAATGAGGAGGGGGCGCAGGTGTGACCTAAAACAGCTAAAGCTGGCAGAAAAACGCAACCATCACTGACTGCCATGTTTCCTCTGAGCGTAACACAACTAGCCGCTTCATTATTTTCCAAGACAGGAAGGGGAAGAGGGACAATGAGGTGTTTTTTTTAACGACAACCTTATTCAAGATGGCCGCCACAGCCAGCTGACCTTTAATCAAATAAAAACAGTGACGGCTCATGGGCTCAGTCAATTTTATGTGCCTATAGCAAAATATTTCATGAACTACTGGAGGTGTTTCATTGGAAGTGCAGGAAATATTCCGAGTGTGCAACAACTGATTGACTTTTAAAGCTAACATAATTCAAGATGGCCGACACAGCCTATTGAAATCTCTAAGTACAAAAATGATAGTGATGCAGATATTTTGCGAAATTTTGTTTGGTAGTAGCTGGGAGTTATTCACAACACATAATCCAAGAGTGTTTAGTTTCATAATAAACATTTAATTTAATATTTTTCATTGATTGTGTTGATTTATTGTCTTGATTACAGTATAGTGGATTTTTTCCCTCTGGTCTCACTAAATGTCCAATTTTTAATATAATTATTCAGACAGAAGTGCTACCAGTTATTCAGTTGTTTGTGTTTGTAAATCACTGATTTTTTTTTTTTTTAGAGAACCATGAAATGTAAAATGTTTGTAATTTAATATGCTGGTGAAGATTCTCAGTCATCCATGAAATGATAAAATAAAATAAAAAACGTTCACTACAGAAACAACTGGACTTTATTTGTAACAGAAGACGTTTTGCTCTTCATCAAATAAAGTCCAGTTGTTTCAGTATTGAACGTTTATTTATTTATTTGTAATTTAATGCTTATAAAATAATAACAGCAATAATTACATCACTTTGGAGATGTCTTATTTTAAACCAGCTGTTAGCTCATTGGTCAGGCTGGAGTTAAACCTCATTTGTCCAAAGCTGGGCACCGCTAATTAAAAAATTAGTTCCACAATTTCTAAAACGCTTATTAATTTTTTTAGGTCCACAATTTCAAAAGCACAAATGTCTTATGAAAATTAGGGGAAGCTAATCTAATNTCAGTTCCTCCAAATCCGAGGCCATGGTCTTGAGCCGGAAAAGGGTAGCATGCCCTCTCCGGGTCGGGGAGGAGGTCCTGCCCCAAGTGGAGGAGTTTAAGTATCTCGGGATCTTGTTCACGAATGAGGGAAAACTGGAGCGTGAGATCGATAGGCGGATAGGTGCAGCGTCCGCAGTGAAGCGGGCGCTGTACCGGTCTGTCGTGGTGAAGAGAGAGCTGAGTCAAAAGGCAAAGCTCTCAATTTACCGATCGATCTACGTTCCCACCCTCATCTATGGTCATGAGCTTTGGGTTATGACCGAAAGAACAAGATCTCGGATACAAGCGGCTGAAATGAGTTTTCTCCGCAGGGTGTCTGGACTCTCCCTTAGAGATAGGGTGAGAAGCTCAGTCATCCGGGAGGGACTCGGAGTAGAGCCGCTGCTTCTCCACATCGAGAGGAGCCAGTTGAGGTGGCTCGGGCATCTGGTTAGGATGCCTCCTGGACGCCTCCCTGGTGAGGTGTTCCGGGCATGTCCCACCGGGAGGAGACCCAGAGGAAGACCCAGGACGCGCTGGAGGGACTATGTTTCTCGGCTGGCCTGGGAACGCCTTGGGATTCCCCCGGAGGAGCTGCTCCAAGTGGCTGGGGAGAGGGAAGTCTGGGCCTCCCTACTTAGGCTGCTACCCCCGCGACCCGACCCCGGATAAGCGGAAGAAGATGGATGGATGGATGGATAATCTAATCCGCTATTTATATATTTCTATATTATATATATATATATATATTATATATAGCCGGCAGCGTTATCAATATTTGCACTACACTGCCAACTGAAAAGTAACAAAAATGATCCTAAAAGGATGAAATTACAAAAATCAAAGGATTTATTTAATACTTTACGTACATATATTCTATTCGGCCACGAAATTAACAAAAAATAGAATGATCTTTTAATCCCTAAAACCACGTTTAAATCTCAAATACACGGGTGTGTCGCCACCGCATTTATACATAAAAGTAACCCAAATACATGAAACTAACGACTCGCCGTCGAATGGTCGACACAAAACGCACAATAAAATCCTCCGGCCACGTTAATTTGGCTTGAAACAGCGGGGTTCTCTACGGATTTATCCATTAGTAACCCAGCACTACCGGCAGACACAGCGTTAGCGTCTATAGGTAGTCAACAGATTTAATGAAAAGTAACTAAAATACATAAAAATAACGACTCACCGTCGCGTGGTCGACACAAAACCCTCAATAAAATCATCCGGCCACGTTAATTTGGCTTGAAACAGCGGGGTTCTCTACGGATTATCCATTAGTAACCCAGCACTACCGGCAGACACAGCGTTAGCGTCTATAGGTAGTCAACAGATTTAATGAAAAGTAACTAAAATACATAAAAATAACGACTCACCGTCGCGTGGTCGACACAAAACCCTCAATAAAATCATCCGGCCACGTTAATTTGGCTTGAAACAGCGGGGTTCTCTACGGATTTATGAAGACACCGAGCGCAGCCAGCTAGCCACAGAAGCCCCTGAGTTCAACTCTGACCCGGAAGATGTAAAGATGGAATAGTCCATTTTTAGTAGGGGGATAAAGAAATCGACCGTTTTTTTATTGCGTATTTAATGAACGTTTTCATCGTAACTATAATTATTTTTATGTTAAATGTATATTAACAAGCAGGATCAATGTTAGTTATGTAGGTGACTGCACGGGGCGAGGCGGGGCCGGGGCCACTGCTGAAATGGGACCCCCAGGCATTTACCTACATGGTCTGTTCTCAGCTCTGCCCCCCTTCCCCTCACACCCTTCCTCCTTTCTGCTGTTTACGGTGGGGAAAAAGGTAAAACAAGCAGCATAAGAGCTTGTAAATAAGTTTATTGGTTTTTACTGATAGATAATTAGTTATTAGCGGTACTGCATTTTAAATAAAAATAGCACAAATCCGCTTATGAATTATAAAAGTTAGTCAATTCACAAAAACGCTGACAAAAAGTTTAGGTCCACTGTAAGCGGAATAGCGCTTTAGCGCTCTCTAGCGGTCTGGCGCCCACCACTGCATTTGTCCAAACTGAAGTTAGAAAAAGTTATCTACAACAGGTAAGATATTAATTATTTATAACAGTGCCTCTCAATCCTGGTCCTTATGGCCACTATACTGCATGTTTTAGTTGTTGCTCTTTAACAGGTCTTTAAGTTCTGCAGAAGCCTAATCAGTCATTAATTCAAATCAGGTGTGGTGGAGCAGAAAAGCATCTAAAACATGCAGGATATACGCAGAACCACAGAACACCACTTTAAACTGTCCAAAGTATCCCTTTAATCTATAAAATGTTTAAACCAGCATTTTCATTCTGCCATCTGTCTTTAAGTCACCTTGATTATTTTTGTCATGACTCTTCATCCTCCAGGACAGCTGCTGTCTCACAAGCCAGAGGTCACGAGCGGTCCCCCCAAAAAGCTCCAGAGTGTAAACACCACCGCCGGATGAAAAGGTGTCAGACAGAGCAGGTCTTAACTCTCACACCTACATACAGCTACCCAAAACTGTGATTTCTTTTTGCTCACACAGATAATTAATGCCAGTTGGCTTTGCATTGAAAGGCTGCCAACAAGCGCTGCCATCACTGTAGTGACTGTAAAATCACTCGAGTTCATCGATGCAGCATCTCAAGTCTGCCCTGAGCAGAAAGAGGTGACATCGAAGAAGTGCACACCAAAGCTTTATTTTATTTTGATAAACATTTATTTTGAATTTTCTAAAGGTTAACAAATACTGTATTGCACTTGAGGATTTGTCCTCACTAAATATTTCTCAATCAAACCATTGCAGGAGTACCAGAGATTAGGCAGCAATTTAGCATCAGTTTCAAATAAAAATAAAATACCGTATTGTCAAGGTGAATAATACTTACTAAAGATTTGCTTGTAATCCAGTATCATGACGTCACTGATTAATGTAATATTCCTTAGTGTGCGAAATCCCAGTTGTGATGTGAGCGCGCCCCCTGATGGTCAGATTGCGGTACAACATGCCCCCTCGAAAACTTCAATCCTGTGTTCAGCATTCGGCCTGATATTTATCTATTGCTTATCCAGGTGGTGAAATTTAAGTATGTAATATCATGTTCGTGTCTTTTAAAATCAAAACGTATCATTTCGTTTTTTTGCCCTCGGTTTATAGCTGTTTATCTGGATGTGTTTTTTGTATGACCGCTAGGGTGCAGCATAACAGTGTTGGCAAAACAACGTTCCCTTTTTGTCAGTAGAAGAAGAAGAAAAAAAAAAGAAGAAGGCGTCCTCTCATTTGACTGGAGTAATGCTAACTTTACAGTGTTAAGTCACAGAGTTATCCCACAGAGCGTTAACGCTGAAAGGAGTGACTTTATGCAGCATTAACCTCCTGGAGGGCCTTCAAAGTTGACGAACGGATTTCGGACCAATAAAAACTGCGACGAGCCGCTTCGCTGATCGTTTAGCGGGCTAGCCGGGGAGCTTCTGACGAGGACCGTCAGTTTGTGATTTCAAGCCATCATGTCTGCGGCCGGAGACTTCGGAAACCCTTTAAGAAAATTTAAACTGGTCTTTCTCGGAGAACAGAGCGGTGAGTTTGTCAGCGGATTTAAAGTCTGCTGTTTGTGAAGTTCTCAGGAGTTTTAATGGGTCGGTGTGGTGACGCCGGTAGCCTGTCTGTGTTAGCAAGCTAGCATTAGCCGCTGATCGGTAGATGTGGCACAGTTTGTATCATTGCAACACTGGCGTCTCTTCCACGCTGGCTTTATGGCTTTAGTTCACCCTCACCTAGATCATCATGACTCGTGTCACAGGAAACTGACATTATCTGTTGGCTAACGTTTAAGCTCCATGTCATCGTATTTCGTCATTCCTTCTTATCAAGAAGTCGATATGTTATCATAGCTGTGATTTTCTACCCTGGTGGGGCTTCCACAAACCTGTCTGGTCACATTCCTCCACTCTCCCCCTCTTATCCCCCCTCCTCTTCCTCCCACAGTGAACACAGGCTTCATTAATGCTGGAAGAGGGGAGCTCAGGTCCTTTAAGATCATCTTTCGAGCTTCACATAATAATAATAATAATGTCACATTTTTGTCATCTGTGTATGTTTCCATACAAGACGACATATTACCGTAGTTGTCTGTTTACACCAAGTCTGTGTGATCTTATCTTAATTTGGGGTTTGTTGTAGATTTTTTTTAGCTGAACTGAGCTTTTACTGTCCCTGTGGGAGTTGATACCACAATGTACTATATGTTCAGGGCATTTTATTTAATCTGCAAGCTGAGAAAAAATGAATTAATTCCATACTGTAGAAGTACATTATAGCTTTTGTTGTGTTTCTTGTGAACAAACATGCATAATGTAGCACTACTGACATTAATATTTCCCAAAAGCTTTTAGGGCAGCACGGTGGCACAACTGGTAGAGCTGCTGCCTCTCAGCGAGAAGGTTGCCGGTTCAAATCCCGGTCCGGGGCCTTTCTGGGTGGAGTTTGCATGTTCTCCCCGTGCATGCGTGGGTTTCCTCCGGGTACTCCGGTTTCCTCCCACAGACCAAAAAACATGCTTGTTAGGCTGATTGGTGACTCTAAATTGACCCTAGGTGTGAGAGTGGATGGTTGTTTGGTGTGAGTGAGACAGGTCCCTCTTGTAAATGAGTCCCCGTGACTCAACGAGGCTAGCCTGTATAAATAAAGGTTGAATGAATGAATGAATGAATATATTGTATACTGTATACAGTAATCAGGTCTCTCTTGTAAATGAGTCCCCGAGGCTCATCCAGGGATGTCAAAGTCAAATATACCGAGGGTCAAAAAAACAAATTTGCTACAACAAGCCAAGGGCCGGACTGGTTCAATGTTTATTACTGTATAAGGGGGTGATATAAGATTTTTTTTTCTTCTTTCTGCACGCTTTTCATTCAATGTTTTCTTTTTGATTACCGTAATTTGTTTTATTTCGTCTCTTTTAAATGAATTAAATAAAATATCAAATAGCTTTATATAAATAGCTTTTAGTTCTTGGCATAAATCAACACAGACATGTTCCTGCTTTTAGTATTTTACATTGTTTTATAATGTAGCTGTTTATAATTGTTTATAATTTATGATTGTATTGTATTTTGTGATTGTGTGTACAGCACTTTGGTCCTGTTGGGTGCATAAAGTGCTCTATAAATAAAGTTGGTATGGTATGGTATGGTATAACAAATATGTTATAAATAAATAATAATAAAAAATAAAAACTCTACTAGATAATTAATTACTAGAATAAATATTTCATAATAATGGTGTGGAGAGGATGGCTGTAAGGGGAGAAGGGAGGCCATCACAAAAAAAAAAAAAGAATAAAAAAAATCATCCAGTGGGCCATAAATAATGAATTTGCGGGTCAGATCTGGCCCGCGGGCCTGCACTTTGACATATATAAAGGTTGAATGAATGAATATGTTGGAGTTTTACAACAAAATGTTTCACAAACTGAAATTCTTTATTCGTGCTTTTTGTCACCAAAGGGAGTCCATTACACTCTGCTAAGTGCTAACCAAACTGATTATGGTATTTAAAAAAATGTATTTAAAATTATTTTTCTGCAGTATTTTCTGTAAAGTAAGAAAATTTCATATTAGACATAAATGGTCGGGGTCCACATTAAACACTAAGTAGGGAGTCTCTATTTTATCTCCAGACCTGACATTATGTTTAAAAATGATTGTTTTTGGTCATATTTCACCATAATTGTTAGTGAAAGCCTAAGTGAATATAGGGTTTAAACCTGCATTAGATGGAAACACAAGCCCTTGTCATTGTTGTTTTGTGGGTCTGAAGAGGGTCTGGGAACCACTGGGTCTGATACGATTAGGCTGAGATATTGATCCGACTTTTTTTTTTTGACTTTTAAAGTAAGAGAACCAACTCGGATAAGCAAAAGCAAATAGAAAAACATTTTGTCAACTGTCGGCAAATATTTCTTGAATCAAATAAATAATCAAAGCAAATAGATAAACCTAATATTGTTTGTGTTTTAGAAAGCCTAAAGTGCAGAAAAAAATATGAAGTTGCTATTCTTTAGGAGTTGTAGGTGAAGAAATTTATTTTTATTTAGCTGATATATTACTGTAGTTGCATAATATGAACTGTAAATGTATTCTAAGATTGTTAAGCATCTTCTAAAGTTTCATAACTATGCCAACCCAAACAGAGACACAATGAAAAGAATGGGTTGTAAAAATGACGGCATAAAATCAATTTATAGTCTCGTCTGTACTACCTCAGTCTTTTTAGTCGTAGTGATTTAGTTTATTTGTTTGGTGCGTTCTTTCTGCAGGATCAAATTTTAAAAATCCTTGAAAGAAACTAACTTTATGCATCTGTCAGTCAGTGTGCTTCTTTTACCTCCACGTCACTCATGGCTCTCATCACAATAAGGCAGACAGATCTGGTGCTTGTTGTCATCAGCTGTTTGTCCTGCGGCTGTGTTGGCTTCAGCTGCGTCATGATGCACGCTGAACCTGATCCTGAAACCTGAGCTCAACACAGAAACAGGCCGCTGCTGGCAAACACCGACCCCGAGGTCAAAGTGAGCGCGTGAGTCCTCTCAGCATCGATGCTTTAGACGAGATAATCTGCCTAAATTAATCTCATAAGTCTTTTCTAGTTGCCAAATGCCAAATATGGACATTTTGGATGGTAAAGATTAGGTGTTGTATGTAAAATAAATAAAAATTACCGGGTATTAAATATTTAAAGTAGCAAATGCTGCCCTACAACCACAACTTGACGATAACAAATAGATACCGTGAAAATGCATTATTAGGATAAAAATAATTTGTCCAGTTTTAAGATGTGGATTTCTTTGATTTTTCTCCATAAATGAGATATCTTTAGGTTTTAGACTTTAAATGGACTGCACTTATCTAACACTTTTCTATTTTATAAAGACTCTCTAAGCTCTTTACAATACAATCTGTGCCTCATTTACCCATTCATACAGCACTCTGCTAAGATACTTGAACAAATCATTCTAAAGAGACTATAATCAGTGCTTTTAGATCACATTCATACACAGATGGGACACACATCGGAAGCAATGAGGGGTTCAGTGTCTTGCCCAGGGACACTTGGGCATGTGACTGCTGGTGGATTTGAACCCCCCAGCTCTTGCATTAGAGGACGACTGCTCTAACCACACAGCCACTGCCACCCCTTTAACTTTAGTTCATCAAATTAATTGTAGTTTAGGGTAAAAATTTTTTTGAGAATGTTTGTTTATTTTTAGGTAACAAATTGTTGATTGAATACTGTAATTTGTTGTGACACAGTCAGTTTAACACTTTAATTTATTCTGATGGGAGCTTTTGACAGGAAAGCCACATTATTTTGATCATTTTAAATTGTAGCCTATTTTCCAAACTAAACAGTTTTTTTTTCTTCTGTTTCAGTTGGAAAGACGTCGTTGATCACCAGGTTCATGTACGACAGCTTTGACAACACGTACCAGGTGGGTGTGCACTTCAGGTCCATCACTTCATCAGAGCGTTTATGAACGCTGATTCATAACAATATTCTTCTTCTTTTTCAGGCCACGATAGGAATAGACTTCTTATCTAAAACCATGTACCTCGAAGACAGAACAGTAAGTTTATTTTTATCTTCTGTTGCTGGTGAAGCTTCTCACAGGCTCGTTTCTGACGGGTTGATTAGGAGTTGATTATCATCTTCAGATTTGATCAGGGTTGTGTATCCTGTGGAAGTCGTCCTTTTCACTGTGTGCTTTCTTCCTCAGCTTAAGTTTTCTCCCTCTCCCTCACACCCCTCCATCTATCTGTCATTATAACTAAACACCTTACTTGATCAAGGAAGAGGGTGGATGACAAGTGAAGGGTGATTATTTGTTTATTTCCCCTTCAGGCCCAGACGACTTGCTTTCTCTGATGGTCACCTGCATGTTCAACTCTCTGCTGCCCTTTGTTTTGTTTTTTCTTCATCATTTTACTTCATTTGGTTTCCTTTCTGCCATGCAAACTCAGCTCATTTGTCTGTTTTCTTCCTTTATTTTGATCCTCTGTTTGTGTTTTTTTTTTTGTTTTTTATTTGTTTTGTTGCTTTTTTTCCTCTCTCCTCTGTTGTTTTCCGTCCCATCCTCTTCCTGTCTGACAGATCAGGTTGCAGCTGTGGGACACGGCGGGGCAAGAGCGATTTCGCAGCTTAATCCCAAGTTACATCAGAGACTCGGCCGCTGCTGTCGTAGTCTACGACATCACAAGTAGGTGGCGCCGTTAGCAGCTTGCCTTTTCGTTTACTCATACGTACCTGGAAAAATGTTGGAAATTCTGTCCCTCCATGAATATTGTGAGCATGATAACTTGGAAAAATAAGTGAGGTAATGATTTCTATATTAGCGTTTGGCTACTTCTAGGTGTAATTTTCTCAAATGATAGTG
>JBBPBX010041075.1:0-12783 GCA_038048925.1 Garcialebias charrua
TATATATATATATATATATATATAAACTGAATTGCATTGAATAAAAGGAATGATGCAACATTATTGATCCCCACAAGATTAGTCAGGTTTACTGGAATAAAGGGCATCATACCCGCATGCTGCATAAAAGGTTTAACCAATTTCAGCCACAGAAACTAATTAGATGTGTTTTAAAATGTGTATTCTTGAAAATTTAAAGTATTTGTGAAATAAAGTCTCCAAAATAATTTGATAATGGAACTCAAAGCAAAGCCATGCAAGGAGACTGTAGCAGACAAAGGACAGAACACTTCAAATAAATCAAAAATAAAACACGCACACGTTCGGGTTTCACATAAACGGTTTAATCACAATAATTAGCATCATCTCTCATTCTGTATCAAAAAGCTGACATATTCGTACGGCGTAGGGCTATTTATCTCTGCACCCCACTGCAGAAGATTAATGGCGCTGGAGCATGTGGCGTGACCCTGTTTGAGTCCAGCTCATTACAGCTAATAGTGATTAAACGATCCTGAGCAGATTCAGTGGAAAGAGCGAGCGCCGTCCATCCACAGACAGTTATCTGTTAAACTGATACAACTTGATGATGAGATGAGAGCTGTCAGCTCAGTCGTCATGTGAAGGTCAGTGTGGAGCTGACGATCAAATCCATCTCTGCAAAGGTCACCGTTTGTTTCCTGAGCTCTCATCGCTTTCTTTCCTCATCCATTTCATCGTTTTGTCTTCCTCCTGCTCTGTTTTGTTGTTGTTGTTGTTTTTTGGCTCTGTCCCTGTTTTACTTTTCTTGAGCAATAACTTCTGTTTCTGTCTGCAGCATGATCAGCATTCTGCAGCCACCAACCTGCCTGCATGCCCACGGGTGGCTCCATTACAGCTGTCTGTGGACAGCAGCAGGTACACGGCCCCGCACGCACGCCAACCAAGACGGGCGCCGACGTCCTCCAACTGGCTGCTGTTGGCCCTCTGCCTGCATGTCACCCTTCCACACATGAAGGATCCCTGATGGTAGCCAGCACTCATCCTCCTGTCAGCTGCACCACCCTCACACGAGAAGGAATGTCACATTCTGAGAAATACAGAGGCGCCTGGTTGGTGCTGCTGTTCAGCACAAAACATTTCAATGTTCAGCTGCACGAGGAAAATCTTTGTTTTTGCAGACAGAAAGCAACAAAGTTCCATTTTTTTACCCCTCAAGGCAACGTTCTGCTCCACTCTTCTGTTATTATGCTGCAGAACGAACATGTTTGCCCATCTTGTTGGCTTCTATTAACAAAGTTTGATATTAACAGTTAAGGTCAACAACCGGCTCACAAGAACAATCCTAAAAGAGGAAGAGAAAGTGGAAAAAGAAAAGTGTGGAGAAGAAAGAGTCGGTGAGGAAAACATATTTACTGACACCCACGGGCTGTCAGCGCTCTGATTAATGGCGGCTGGAATACCTGCCTGGTGAAAAGGTGTTGTCGGGGTGTAGAGAAAGCCCGGCAGCTGACCCAGAACTAATAGCATTCGACTTGAACAAGCTGTCCAGCCTCAGAGAGAGACTTCCTGCTGCTGGCCGCGCTGCGCCCGAAAGACGGGGAAATCAGAAAACTTCGAAACAAGAAACAAGGTTGGCGCATGGGCTCACACGCTGACCTTTGAACTCTGAACACCCGACTTGATGGCACGACATCACTTTGTTCACTCATCACACTGTGGAGTACACGTGCAATACTTACGGATGTTTTATGAGCAGTAAACCAGCAGCAGACGTTGCAGCTAAAACAGACCGGGAGGTGCAAAAACATGAACCACTGAGGTCAAAAACATGAACCACTGAGGTCAAAAACATGAACCACTGAGGTCAAAAACATGAACCACTGAGGTCAAAAACATGAACCACTGAGGTCAAAAACATGAACCATTGAGGTCAAAAACATGAACCACTGAAGTCAAAAACATGAACCACTGAGGTCAAAAACATGAACCACTGAGGTCAAAAACATGAACCACTGAGGTCAAAAACATGAACCACTGAGGTCAAAAACATGAACCACTGAGGTCAAAAACATGAACCACTGAGGTCAAAAACATGAACCACTGAGGTCAAAAACATGAACCACTGAGGTCAAAAACATGAACCACTGAGGTCAAAAACATGAACCACTGAGGTCAAAAACATGAACCACTGAGGTCAAAAACATGAACCACTGAGGTCAAAAACATGAACCACTGAGGTCAAAAACATGAACCACTGAGGTCAAAAACATGAACCACTGAGGTCAAAAACATGAACCACTGAAGCCAAAAACATGAATCACTGAGGTCAAAAACATGAACCACTGAGGCCAAAAACATGAACCACTGAGGTCAAAAACATGAACCACTGAGGCCAAAAACATGAACCACTGAGGTCAAAAACATGAACCACTGAGGCCAAAAACATGAACCACTGAGGTCAAAAACATGAACCACTGAGGTCAAAAACATGAACCACTGAGGTCAAAAACAAGAACCACTGAGGTCCATGAAGACGTTTACAAACTGATTAAAAGTTTAGAAAATCCAGACAAGAACACAAAATGATCTAACATTTTAAAAGATTCTCAAAGTATATTTGGATAAATCGTTAAATGAGTTAATTGCAAATGTCCATGGAGCTGTAGTATTTGTGGCTGTGGTCATAAACGGTGTCAAAGTCAAGGCCCGGGGGCCAAATGTGGCCCTCATTGACATCTTATCTGGGCCCCAAGATGATATGTTCGATGTAAAATACAGTACTGTATTTCAATAATCTTTGATTATGATGTCAAAAGTGCCACAGAGAACATAAATGAGACCAATCAAACTCTTGTTGAGGAACATGTGACCAGGAAAAGATGATGGGTATCTGACTGGAGTTAATGTAGTTTTTGAAATTGGCCCTATACTGTAGTTTGAACAAAGTTTTTAATTTTGGCCACCTTGAGTGAGTTTGACACCCCTGTGTGCTGATAGCTAAGCATCTTGATCACATCCTCTGACAGCTTCCTATTACACAAGATTTTTGTTCAAAACTTTGCCATTAACTGCTGGAGTCGGCCATGTTTGTCTGTTAGCATAATATCTCACAACCTGGCAGACAGCTTTTAAAGAAACGTTCAGAAAGTAATCGTTGGATGTACATTCTT
This sequence comes from Garcialebias charrua, assembly GCA_038048925.1. Lineage (NCBI taxonomy): Eukaryota > Metazoa > Chordata > Actinopteri > Cyprinodontiformes > Rivulidae > Garcialebias > Garcialebias charrua. The sequence continues at coordinate 3,153 of JBBPBX010041075.1, forward strand.
ACCTGTTTAACATTTTGAAGTCAAACACGAAAGTGGCTAAAACTCTCAATTTTACAGTTGATAAGCTAAAATATCAAGATCAAGGTCAAGGTTATTTATTGTCATTTGCATCACATGTGGTACATGTGGTGGAACAAAACTGTGTACACAGGGTCCCAGTTACATCCAACAAAAGTATAAATTGTAAAGAAAAACAGTTAAGATTTAAGATATGAACCGTGGGATTTGCCTTGTTAAATAAAGGTTAATAAACACATTAAACACTTAATAGTATAAAAACAGTAATATGCAGAATAACAGCAGCATGAACATGAGTCTGTGTGAGCAAATGAGTAAGGATCAGCAGCATGAGATCAGCAGCATGGATAATCAGCAGCACATATCTCCAATCAAAGTGGCATTACAGTGATTATCCTGGTTATTTATTCATGAGTCTAACAGCCTCAGGGTAGAAGCTGTTCCTCAGTCTAGTGGTTCTACACTTGATGCTCCTCAACCTTCTGCCTGAGGAAAACGAGGCAAAAGTGTGTGTGCTGGGTGAGTGGGGTCCTTCATGATGCAGGTGGCCCTCTTCCTGCATCTAGAGGTGTAGATGTCTGTGATGGGGAGGAGGCTGACTCCAACAGACTTCTGTGCAGCTTTCACCACTCTCTGCAAAGCTTTTCTTTCTGCAGCTGTGCAGCCTCCACATCACACATATATAAATATGGTGTGGTAGTAGCTGCGAGTCAGTCAGAACAAACAGTGAGAGTACTCAGAGATTGTATGAAATAAGGCAATATTATATTAGATTGCAAGGAGAGCGGTGGCACAGCGGTAAGAGAAGAAGGGCCTGTGATCTGAAGGTTGCAAGTTCAACTCCTCAGATCGACAACATCAAAATGTCTGTGAGAAAGGTGAAGCAGTAACACCTGCCTCCACCCTTGTTTCCCCTACTCTAGGCCCTTGAGCAAGGCTCTTAAACCCCACTATCTGCTCCCCTGAACACCCTATGGCAGCTCTCTGCTCCACACAGAGAGCTGTGGTAGCTCGGGGGTCTGTGGTTGAAGAACATCCGGCGAATAAACCTTTGAAGACCTTTCTTTTCAACCGAGCATACTCTACCTCCTCATGATTCTACTTTTGATCTTAGTTGATACTGTTATTGATTTTACTTGTTTTATTACTTGTTTTATTGACATTTAATTCTGTTGCACTTTGTAGCACTTTGAGATTTTTATTAATGAAAAGTGCGTTATAAATTGAATTCATTATTATTATTATTATTATTAAACTATTTCCAAGTCTTTGTGCGAGTTAGTTCACTGTGACGACCCCTGAAGAAGGGAGAGGCTGAAATATTATTAGACTGCACTTAACATTAACATTTTATCAACTTAGTTCAAAACTCATGAAAGGCGTGAGGCAGGATGTATTCCAGGAAGGTGACAGATATTTCATTTATACATTAGATGCCTATTTAATGTCAGATCATTTATTCTTTAAATTATGACCTAGACTTATGTTTATTTTTCTGTTCGTTCATATTTCTCACACTGGCTGAGCACTCCTGAATCAGACCAACTGGGTTTGGTGAATGCCTGCATGAATATCTCGGTTGCCATTCTCTCGCTCTCTTTCTCCAAGCCTCAGTTATTGCATTTTGTACTTGTGTCTAACAAACTGTGGTCTATGTCAGTGTAGTTAAACATGCCGTGAACACAGTCCTGCCTCTCATGGCCACTGAGAGGCTCCATGAGCTCCTCTTCTCATTTCCTTTTCAAAATGGCACAAAAAAATGGGGTCTTGCTTGAAATAATGTGCGGCGTGCGTGCCAGGAACATCATCCTGCCGAGGTTGTTTTTGCTGAGGGCAACAGAAAGCCCAACAGCTGGGACATAATGAAGCTTTCAGGCACTTGTTCTCCCATCATGTAGCGCCAGCCCCTGTCTGCTTCCACCAGATGTTCCATGTTTTGCTTCCAAAAGTCCCCCCCTGCCAAAATGGGGACAATCTCGAGCTTTGCGGGAACCAGCTTTAACTCCACAACCATTTCATGAATTTAGGGTGATAGCTGGGTTAATTGCTTGTTTGGTGTTCACCGGGTGAAGAAGCTCTGTCTCTTGGTTCTCTCTTGCATCTTCGAGATTCTTCGTTTCACATTAACTGGGGCTGGTCTGAAGTCAGTATAAAGTAAATAAACATTATGTAATTGATTTATTACCAGAGGTCAGATTCATTGTTCCTTGGAGTAACAATATATTTTGATTGTTAAGAAGAATGGTCCATTTAAAGCCACAAAGCTGAATACAAGATGTTAAGTGATGGAGCAGCAGTTTCCATTTGACTCGGCACTGACGACCACCTGCTGAACCAGTTCAGCTGTTTTTCTTCAACACTGGAACAATCAGTGAATTGAATCTCAACCGGTATATCAAAGAAAAGCCCGTCACCCAAGCCCGTTCATGTCACAGTTTAAAACTACCATTTATTAGTAAAATACCGGTAGGACTGGAAAGCACCTTGCATGGTAGTCTGCCGCTACCGGTGTATGAATGTGTGTAGCGCTTTGAGATTTTCACTTATGAAAAGTGCGTTATAAATTGAATTCATTATTATTATTATTATTACTACCAACCCCAAGCCCAAAACGTTGGGATTGTGTAAAATGTTAAAAACAAAACGCAATAAAAATCCCATAAATCCAGGTTTTGTTTTGTTTTTACAGTGGAACATCGTGAATGTTTAAAAGAAAGAAACTACAATTTTCTGAAGAAAATAAAGCAAAAATAAAATATAAAATAAATATGTATATATATATATATATTTGGCAGTAGCACATCTTAAAAACAAGACTAACAACAACAGTTTGTACAATGAAGTAGAAAAACAGCTGGAGGAGCATTTTGGCAGCTGGACAGTAAGAGGACTGAGTATAAAAATACTTTAGAGAGGCTGAAATAGAACATTGGGAATCACAGTTGCCATGTCTTTCTGTATTAAAAAGGAGAAGGAGCATCCAGACCTGTTGTCAGCACATAGCGCAAAAACCTGCCTTTCTGATGGTATGGGGGTACATTAGTGCCTAAGGTATGGGCAGCTCACACATCTGGAAAGGCACCATCAATTCTGCAAAGTGTACACAGGTGGGTTGGAAGGGCAATGGTCACTCCATTCATTGAGCATAGTTCTATAAAATTTAGTGGTAAATAATTTAATGTTAAGATTTATGTAAAAAAAAATATCTAAAACATACATTAAAAGTTAGTTCCCTTGAATGAAAACACCAGATATAAAGCTGTAATAGCTGACAAATTAATTTGATCAAAATTTTTTATTTGATTTTTTTTACAACTGTGTATAATCTATGATAAAATATATAACACATTCATCTGCATCATTCACTACCAAATGTCCAATTTGTACTAAATAAGTGAACTTAGAATTGTGCTTTGTTGACACCAACTTCAAGTTGTTGTCATTCAAACATTGACGACTATGTTTCGGTCAACCTGGGTAAGCAACAAATCAAATAATCTTCGGATGTGAACGGAGTCAGAACAACAAAATTAGGGATGACAGAAAGCTAAAAGGTAAAGTTCTTTTTTATGCTGAATGATAAAAGCTGTGAGAACGAGAGTCGACAGAAGTAGAGACAGTGTAGGGGCGGAAATCAAGGGGAGGAGAGCTTTAAAGCAAAAGTTGAGTCTAAAGATATTTTATAAATGAGCTGTTGAGATATTCTGAACTCTAATGGGAGAATTTCTGTAACTGATCGCCAATTTTAGTTCTAAAGAAATGATAGTTTTGTAACGCAATATTTTTAAAAATCCTGATGGACACTCATTTATTAATGTAGAAATTGTATTAGACCTGTAAAAATTAAAATATAAAACACTGAGAAAGCACACATTTTGAAAGCCGTCATGGTTGTTCAGAACAAGAGATGATGGTGCAGAAAACCAGTTCTTCTCTGAACTCATCTCAGGAGCACCATTCTTGTGCGTTCCTGTTCTTTGGTCAACACAGAGCGCCATACTACAACACCTGCACGCAATGTGTCCTGATGAGGCTCGAGACGTATATAAGGCACCTGATGACTTCCTTCTGATGCTGGAGCATTATGATTCGTGCTCCTAGCCCTTTGTGAATCTCGAAGTCTTGTGATTACGTAACTTTTTCCTATGGTCTTTCCAGTGAACCTCCTGAGGCCTATCCTGATTCTAAAAAAGTTAAGTCTGGTCCTCTGGACATTCAAAAAACAAAACAAAACAAAAAAATTGTAGAAACCTTTCGTCTTTCATCCGAATGACTTCTTCAATCTGAAGAAATATTTTTGAATGTCCAAAGGACCAGACTTAAGTTTTTTTTAGTTTTTTTCTACCTGGATTATTGAGCATCCATCAGGAGACTTATCCTGATTATTCAGATATCCTAGTGAACCTCTAAAAACCTTACCACTCTTCAGCTGTCCTCCTCACCCTCCAACCACACACCCTCCTGAGTATACTGGATCTTCTCATGACTGTACAGGATCTAATAAGGAACCTGCACGTTCTGAGTAACCCTCTTTGCAGAACTCTGGACCTGAACCATCTCCTTGCTCCCCAGGGTTCCTGTTTGTGTCCTGAAATATTGCTCACTGAAAATAAAAGTACCAAATTGATAGGTTGGAGTCCAAGTTGTTCATCGTCAGTTTTTTTAACTCTGGGTATTCGGTTCTTGTGACAATTATCTACGAATATTAATGTAAAAGAGCAGATTTAGAAACTCAGACAAGATTTAGACAAGATTTAGAAGAAGACACCTCCTTCTACAGGTGAACGGTGGAGAGCATCCTGTGCTCCAACATCAACGTGTGGCATGGAGGCTGCACAGCTGCAGAAAGAAAAGCTCTGCAGAGAGTGGTGAAGGCTGCACAGAAGTCTGTGGGAGTCAGTCTCCCCACCATCACTCACAGACATTTACACCTCCAGATGCAGGAAGAGGGCCACCTGCATCATGAAGTACCCCACTCACCCAGCGCACATATTTTTACCCCGCACCCGTCAGGAAGGAGGTTGAAGAGCATTAAGTGTTGAACAACTAGAATGAGGAACAGCTTCATTCCTGAGACTGACTCATGAATATCTAACCAGAATAATCACTGTGAAAAAAAATCACTGTAATGCCACTTTGATTGGTGTTATGTGCTACTGAGTATCCATGCTGCTGATCTCATTCTGCTGATTATTTCATTCTTTCGTACTCATATACCCACACAGACTCTTGTTCATGCTGCTGTTGTTCTATGTACAGTATTATTTTGCACTTGTCTTGTGAAAAAAAAAGTTCTTATCATTAAACACATTAAACAGGATCGGGAGAAGGTTGGCACAATGAAAACTTGAAGCAATAAAAACTCAACAAACTGTTTCTGCTAGAATAATTGTATTATTTATTATTATTCCGCCATAGATAACAGCAAAAGCAACAAAGCCACAATGCACACAATCACAATGTACACTCAAAGTATTGATGTTTTAAAATAACTCTCACCGCGACACGTTGACTGGAGAGCCGCAAAGCCCAGGTGGAGCAGACACCAACACAACACTGGACGTCCCGATCGAAGACTCACAGTAGACTCTGACTCCATCTGAGCGCTCTCCTGATTTTATACTCTCCTACACCAGAATTGTGTGCGAACAATACTCATCCTCAACTGAGAAAAAAACATGTTTACCTCGACTCCAGGGCTGCTGCGTGAGAACTCGCCCTCAACTCGAGAAAAACATGCCTACAAGTTCTGCGTGAGAGAAAAACATGTTTACCTCGACTCCAGGGCTGCTGCATGAGAACACTCCCTCAACTTGAGAAAAACATGCCCACCTTAACTCCAAGGTCGTGAGAAGAAGACGGGCCAAGTCTTCCTCCCAGGCACTTCACACAGCACTTGCAAAACACAGTTCATTATACGGTCAGTTTGACCTAAAAATTGAAACAATAGTCAGAAAGCATAAATATTATTAAAAAAACATCTCTTTTTTCATTCCACCCTTTGATTTCTGTCTAATTTTGAAATTTTGTCTAGTAACCACATATGGTACTTTGCAATAAATTCCTACCCAACCCTCTATGGCTTTGCAAACCAGATCTAGGAAAGTAATGCATGCACCATTGTGAACAAGACTTTCATATAGTCTGTTACCACTTACCCAGTAATCAATTATCAACATATCAGGGTGGACCGTTGGGTCGATGTTTATAGTAGTTTTCTCTGTTCCAAACCAATGATCTCTTATTGTGACTTCAACCTTCATTGTAAAGCAGTGTTATAAACTAATCTAGTTATATGACCCTTTACCCGCCTAATATAAAAGCATGTACACAAATTACACATGGTTAATACTATAAAGCAGAATAACAAAACAAGCAAAGGAGGGACTGCATATTCTTGCGCCATTGATGACATTCCTATGAATATGTCCCACCAGTGGTGGGCAAACGCTTGCTCTATTAGTTTGGCCACATGTAAAACCTTTCTCTGTGCGATATATGTGGACACTGTTAAATCGGACACGTTAGACTTATGAGACTCAATCAAATCATTTGTTTTAGTTCCGTGGACTCGTTCAATGCACATTTGAAACGGTCCAGTGAGACTCGCCAGGGGACATGCAAAGATTGCCACTGTACCTCAGTTAGGTGAGTAAATGAACTGTAATTAGTTAATCGATAAGTCTTGTTGTTCCAACTCCACAAGTGTACAATATATAAACATCAGGAGAAAGGCACCATGGGCAATTGAGGATGACTCTTAATTGTTGCTATGCATAATGTGTGTGGGCCAATTTACCATAGCATGTCCCTAGCTGGTTCATGAGTCCAATCACACAATACCATGTCTTTGGTTAAACATGGGTTAACATGACCTACCATACCATACCATACCAACTTTATTTATAGAGCACTTTATGCACCCAACAGGACCAAAGTGCTGTACACACAATCACAAAATACAATACAATCATAAAATGGAAGGGACTAAAAACAGTACTAAAATAATAAATTATGAATACAATAAAACAATAAAACAAAGTTAAAACATCTCAGATTGTACCAAAAGCCAAAGAAAAAAGATGGGTTTTAAGAAGAGACTTAAAAACAGCAAGTGAAGAGGCCTGTCTTATGTCTAATGGGAGGTCATTCCAGAGCTTAGGAGCTACCACAGAGAAAGCACGGTCCCCTCTAAGCTTGCGCTTTGTCCTCGGTACCCTCAGAAGCAACTGGTCAGCTGACCTGAGCGAACGAGAGGGTGTGTAGTAATGCAGCAGCTCTGACAGGTATGGAGGGGCATGGCCATTTAGAGCTTTAAAAGTAAATAAAAGTATTTTAAAATGAATCCTGTAACGCACCGGTAACCAGTGCAAAGATGCCAAAACAGGGGAAATGTGATCAAATTTTCGTGTACCTGTTAAGAGTCGTGCAGCTGCATTTTGAACCCTCTGAAGCTGGGAAGTACACAGATCACTAATACCAACATAAAGTGAATTACAGTAATCCAGCCGTGTGGTCACAAATGCATGGATTGCTGTTTCGAAGTGCTGTCTAGGAAGGATGGCTTTTACTTTGGCTAGCTGCCTCAAATGAAAAAAGCTGGATTTTACAACTGCTTTAATCTGAGACTCCAGCCTAAGACCAGCATCCAGCTTGACCCCTAGATTTGTAACAACTGGCCGGACATACTGAGCCAAGGAGCAATCGGACAGAGAGTCTTCAGTCGAATTGCCAAAAATCACCACCTCTGTTTTGTCTTCGTTAAGTTTCAAGAAGTTTAGGGCCATCCAGGCCTTCAAATCTTCCAAACATAGGAACAGAGACCGAAGAGAGGCTGAGTCTGCTTTCTTTAAAGGTACGTAGATCTGTGTGTCATCTGCATAACAATGAAAAGCAATCCCGTATTTCCTAAAAACAGAACCAAGCGGAAGGATGTACAACAAAAATAAAAGAGGGCCCAAAACTGAGCCCTGCGGAACACCACATGAGAGTGGAGCAGAGGAGGACCTATGTCCATCAAGACAGACACAAAAAGTACGCTTGGACAGATAAGATTTAAACCAATCTAAGGCTATATGACCAATGCCCACCCACTGTTCCAAACGTGTTTGCAGCATACATACCACTCCTTTATCAGCCGTCTCGCATAGTTGCATGTCATAGGTGAGATTTATCTGTGGTTCAAACCACTCACCATGTAATTTCAAAAACCAATACCCAGGCACAGTTATGACAGGTAAAACATGATACTTGCATACTATAGTGGTTGTACTTATTTGCTATTGAGTCCAATGACCTTCACACATAGTGTCATCACATTTTGTCATTTCAGGTTTTAAAGACAAGCAATGAACATCAGAAATGTTCCACACCCTTCGCCACTCATGATGGTTATGAGTGGTCACCACCCTTTGGAAACATTCCATCTGCATTTTTACATGTAACACCTGCAAATTACATGTAGTCCAGTTTACCACCACTGGAATGTCATATCCGTTGAGACATTTTCTGCATACGTAGAAATTACAAGGACCACTCACATTCGACACCACGCATGACTGATTCAAAGGACATGCAAAGATATCCTGTTTTCTGGCACGGTTCATCTTTTCCATAGTAGTCGGCAAGGACCCTTTTCCTTTTCCAGGATACGTCCTGGTGTCGCGGAGGAGAGGTTGCCCAGCAGCACCATGGCACCGATGACAAGGAACGTGATGACCCATAAGGCGACACCACCCTCAAGGCGCTTTCCGGGTCCAGCCATGCTGTCCTTTGCACATCTCCGATCCTCCCACCAGCAGATGCCAAGGAAACATCAAGCTGTAAAGAAACACACTGCTTTTGACAAATAGAATAACAATGATTAGTTTTATCCATTCTTTAATTGGAGTTATTTTTTTTTTATTGGCATTCTTCCAATTTTTAAAGGTATGGTTATGCTTTTTCCAAAAATCATGTTCCCTCCCAAGCCTGAGAGAGGAACAACAGGCCCAATTATCTCATTCGGATTACCATGAATAAGCGTGGCCTCAGCCCCGGTATTTACGAGGGCCAACACGTTTTGTACATTCTTATTTTTCTAATTCTACATGTGGTCTGATGTCATCTGTTGACCAATTTGTAATCCTGATTTCCGGGGCTCGGCCTGTTTCCTATTCAAATTGCAACAAATCTTCCAGATCGGGATACGGTTTCATTCTTTTGTCTTTGTTTTCTTATTCTTCTTTTTCTGTTTCACTGTTCTCACCCTCACGACCTCTTCGTCAGAAGAGTAACGATCAGATTCTTCAACAACACGAACAGGTTTGTTTCTCACTCCAGCCTCCCAACCATGAATGGATCTGAACTCGGCCGGAGCCACTGGAGGAGCGGACGCTGCGTGAAAAACATATCTTAGAGCTTCAGTCAAGTTCCCCAGATCAAAACCAGCACAATGCATCCATTTCTCTGGCAGACCATCAATCTCAGCTAGAGGAACCCTGACTGTATCAACGTCCTCCAAAGAGCAGAACGAGTAGGCCCCTGTGTATTATGTCGGCCGTCCCTTCTCGGCCCACGAACCATCAATTGGTTATTCTGTTTTTCAAGCACAGCTTGTCCATCATCACCTATC
>JBBPBX010041076.1:0-29044 GCA_038048925.1 Garcialebias charrua
GCTGAGACCGTGAGTTCTGAACTAACTGCTGATCTGGGCACTGGGCCACAGCCACCATCGTTAGGCCTGTGAGCCTCGTGGAAGGGCCACGTGGTTCAGTAAACAAACCATCAACCAGTGACCTGCTACCACTAGACTACAAACTCTGTAAGTAATGACGAAAATGACGAAAAAAGGTGGACAAAAGTCACCAGAGTCGGAGGGAAACAACTCAGCAGAAATGCAAGACTTTAAAAAATCACTAAACTCTATAAGTGAAAAACTATCAAAATTATCAGCAAAAATTGATTCACAGGCCGATCTGGTTGATGAAATAAGACAACTGAAAGAACTGATAATTAGCAAAGACAATAAAATAGCTGAACTGGAAAAAAAAATAGATGACATGGAAAAATACACAAAAAAAAACAACGTGGTGATCACAGGACTTGATGTTAGTAAGTGTCGGACATTTAAACATGCTCTCAATAACACTGGCCCAACTGAGGATGCACCACAGGAAGAACTAGAGACTCTGGAGGAGACTGTAGTTAATTTTTTATGGGACAGTTACTATGACATAAAATATGAGGACATTTCGTTCTGTTACACCCTGCCCAGTAAATCACCAAATTCCAAACCGTCGGTAGTCGTCGAGTTCGTTAGCAGGAAGTTTAGAAACTATGTAATTAGTCAATCAAAGCTACTGAAGGGAACAAAAGTGTACATAAATGAACATCTAACAAAAAAAATGGAAAAATTGCAAAGGAAGCAAGGTGGCTAAAAAAACAAAACAAAATAGCATCAACATGGACAAGAAATGGAAACATCTTTATCAAAACACATGAAGGGGCTAACCCTAAAATGATAAAAGAACTGAAGGATCTAGACGAGCTCAGGGGAGGACAAATTACAAATCAATGAAACAACTGAAATGAACAAATACATTAAAACATGACAACATACGAAGACTCAGAACCTAAAATATATAATGTTAATGATGTTATTGATGCTAACTTTTTTCCAGTAATAAAAGATAGCGAATACTACAATGAAGAGCAATTTAATGACATCAATATAACAAATGGAGTTCTCTCTATTATTCACTTTAACAGCAGAAGTATAAATGCAAATATATCCAAAATAACAGATTACTTAAAACAGTTAAATAGAACTTTTACGATAATAGCACTGTCAGAGACATGGCTCAATGATGATAACACAAGTAATATTCACATCGAAGGGTATGAATTATTTCACATGAACAGAAATAATAAAAGAGGTGGTGGAGTCGCTCTATATGTTAAGAATGAAATAAAATGTAAATTAAATAATGAAATGTCAATAATAGTTGATAATATTATGGAAATGATAACAATAGAAATAATAAACAAAAATGATAAAAACATAATAATAAGTTGTGTATATAGATCACCAGGATCAAATATAGAAATATTCACTGATAAAATCTTGGAGCTATTGGAGAAGAGTTTTAATAAAAAAGTTTTTTTGTGTGGAGACTTTAACATTGATATGGGAAATAAAACAGATTCAAATAACATCAGTACATTTATAAATTCAATGTACAGTTTAAATATGTATCCGTTGATATCCAAGCCAACAAGAATTACAACTCATAGTGCCACAATAATTGATAATATTTTCACAAATATAACAAACGGAGAGGTGATAGGTGGTATTTTAACGACCGACTTAAGTGATCATTTACCAGTTTTCACAATCTATAAAAATGATCAAAGTATCACAAAAGCAGTTAAAACAAAGAAAAAGATCATAAACACATCAAAAAAAGTTTTGGAAAAATTAAAAGAGGATCTAGATAAACAAGACTGGAATGAAGTGTATGTTGATGATGTGAACAGATCATATGATGAGTTTATGAATATCTTGGAAACTCTGTATGAAAAAAATTGTGTACAAACAAATTATACAAAGAGAAATATCGTTGACCAACCATGGATGACAAAAGGGTTGAGAAATGCTTGTAAAAAAAAGAATTATTTGTATTCATGTTTCTTGAAATTGCGAAGTCAGAACGCTGAAGAAAAATATAAAAAGTATAAAAATAAATTAGTAGGGATTATAAGGAAACATAAGAAAGAATATTATAGTAAATTATTAGATAAAAGTAATGGTGATATGAAAGCAACATGGCGAGTAATGAATAGTGTTATGAAGAATCATAAAGCAAAAACTAGTATTTCAAAATATTTTGTAAAAGAAAAAGATGAAGTTTATGATGAAAATGAAATTGTCAATGGATTTAATCAATATTTTGTGAATGTTGGATCAAGCCTTGCAGCTAAAATACCAAAAGTAAATAATAATGTGAGCCATTCAATTACAGGCTGTGCAAACAGTATTTTTCTAAATGGAACTAACAAAGAGGAAATAATGAAGGTAGTAAAAAATCTTACAGACAAGAGATCAAAGGACTGGGTGGACATGGATATGATGTTTGTAAAGGATATAATGAGCCATGTTATTGAGCCGTTTACATATATATGTAACTTATCATTTTCAACAGGAATATTTCCAGATAATATGAAAGTAGCTAACATGGGCGTAACAGCCGCGGGGTACGCGTGGGACATGTCCCCCGCACTTTCCATATCTGTGCCCGCTGTCCCCCGCACTTTTTTGAACCATTACAACTGTCTAATCTGCTAATAAGATGCGGTAACTCGTTTTTCCGAACTGTCTTTAAACGCACCATGAACGGCACACGCTCACCGGTGTGACGCACCTGTTTACAAGGGGAGACCGACGTGCTGTTGGGCATTAGCTGCAGAACGACCATGTTCAGCAAACCAGCCAGAGTCAGCAAAAAGCAAAAAACTCTGCACAATTTTTTCCGACCAAGCCCTGTAAGTGAACAATGCTGTTTCATGCAGATAATAATGAGTATGAGACTAGTAAATACTATCATAATATTAGCTAAATTATGACTAGTAAATACAACAGATAATGTTAGCTAAATTATGACTAATGTTAGCTAAATTATGACTAGTAACAGATAATGTTAGCTAAATTATGACTAATGTTAGCTAAATTATGACTAGTAAATACCAACAGGTAATGTTAGTTAAATTATGACATATACTACAGACACTGTTAGCTAAATTATGAATTATAAATACTACAGATAATGTTGGCTAATTTATGACTAATAAACTCTTACAGATTATGGTAGCTAAATCACTAGTAATCTCATGCAGATAGTATTAGGTAAATGATGACTGCTTCATACATGCAATTACAATAGTTGACAGGTATAATAATGGTTTTACATTTCTTGCTACTTAGTTAATGCCAAGAATAAACAATCTTATTTATTTTCTTTGTAAAATTTGTGCTCACTTGCTTTCCACATAATAAAAATCTTTATTGCCACCATAGAAAGAACAATGTCAGGGAGGAGACAAACCAGAGGCCAGCAGCAGGGATGATGGTGATGCAGGGTCTTCCCAGGTAAGGACAGGTTATAACATGCTAAGAAAATGATTTATTACAGGGAGAAACGATGCAGGTTTCAGATCAGGATTTATTTACAGATACTTCAGAATTACTCTTATTCCCACTCCAAAAATATTTTCATATGTATTAGCACAGAGAGAAGAGCATGTGTCAGGGCAAAGACCAGACTGCAGCACATTGACTGCAGATGATATCTAAATGATGATTAGTTCATACATGCCAATATATTGTTATGCTAGTTAAGTAAGTAACAGTTTGCTGACAAATGGTCTTTTATTTAACATTTCATGTTCAGTGTTGCCATTTGGCACTTAATTATCTGGCTTCTATAGATGTTTGAGGGTAATTGTGTCAAGTCAACCAGAGTTTGGCAGCTAATTCTTTAGATTTTGTTAGTATATAATTTAAATAACTAGAGTGTATCCCCTGGTGCTGTACAGTGGCTGTTATTTGTTTTTAGCCACCAAGGACAAATCTGATTGAGAGAGGATGAGAAATTGAAAAATTTGTCCCCCTCACTTCTGAGATGGTGATTACGCCCTTGGTAGCTAAGGTAGTTCCTCTTTTTAAAAATGGTGATAAATGTGTGTTCAACAATTATAGACCTATATCCTTGTTACCACAGTTTTCTAAAATTCTTGAAAAACTATTTGTGAACAGACTAGATCAATTTATAGACAAACAAAATATTCTAAGCAACAGTCAATATGGGTTCAGAGCTAAAAACTCTACATCAATGGCTCTCATGGAATTAATGGAACAAATAACTACTGCTGTCGATCAAAAACAATATTGTGTCAGTATTTTTGTTGATTTAAAAAAAGCATTCGATACTATTGATCACACCATTCTCCTTGAAAAACTGAACAAATATGGTATTAGAGGACCAGCATTACAGTGGGTATCTAGCTATTTGAAAGATAGGAAACAATTTGTACAAATAAATGATGTAAGATCTGACCTCTGTAATATCACATGTGGAGTTCCCCAGGGCTCTGTGCTTGGACCAAAGCTATTTATTTTATATGTGAATGACTTGGTAAATGTGTCAGGACTCCTTAAATGTATACTTTTTGCTGATGATACCACATTTTTCTGTTTAGGTGAAGATATAGAACAAATGTTGGAATTGATAAAGACAGAATTTACCAAAATACAAACTTGGTTTAAAATCAATAAATTATCATTAAATCTAGAAAAAACTAATTACATGATATTCAGTAATAAAAAGAAAACTGTTGATGTTCCACTCAAAATTGAGGGTGTTGAGATTTGTAGAGTGAGTGAGGTGAAGTTTTTGGGTGTTATTATTGATGACAAACTGACATGGAAACAACACATAAATTCTGTAAGAATAAAAATAGCTAAATCGATTGCAGTACTGTACAAGGTCAGAGACCTATTGAATGATAAAGCTCTGTATTTGTTGTATAACACAATCATTGTTCCACACTTAATCTATTGTATTGATGTTTGGGGGAAAGCGTGTAAAACAATCACAAAGCCTATTTTTGTATTACAGAAAAGAGCTGTAAGAATTATCACTAGAAAACATTACTGTCATCCATCCAGTACATTATTTTATCAACTGAAATTATTGAAGTTCCATGATTTGGCTGATTATAATATTTTATCAATTATGTATAGGGCTCAGATTAAAGCTAGGGTATGTAAGATTGTAATGTAGTCTGTAACTTTTCAAACAATATATATTTTAACATATTTCTTCACTCTGTCACTAGATTGATGTTAGAGAGGTAATCTCTGAAAAAACTAAAAAAAAATATTGTCCCCTTGCTTCTCCAGGTGGTAAATAAGCATTTCTAAAAAGAAAAAGTGACCCGCCATTTTCCAGCCAATAAAAACAAAGTTTGTAACCAGCCAATAAAAACCGAGCTTGAATTTGAATCAGCCAATAAAAACAGAGCTTGAATTCAAATTTCAACAGACCACAAGGGGGCAGAGCCATATATGGCTCTGAGGGGGAGGGATCAGAATGCTTTGCTTGTTGAAATTTTTTCTAAGTGCTGCTGTTCTACAGAAACTGCAGACTGAACCTACGAATTACCTTTAAATATCCAAATGAATTTTGTTAAAAGACAAAGTTGTTATAATCTTAAGGGGACAGAGATGTTTGTAAAACCACAATTCAGAACTAGTTTGAAGGGACGTTCTACCTCAATCCAGGGAATTAGATTATGGAATGGCTTGGAGAATGTAGTTAAAAATGCCAAGTCACTGTTTACATTTAAGAAAATGATCAAAAGGAATTTGTTGAAAAAATATATATGAATTAGCATAATGTGTATTGTATCAATTATTAGTTATGTATTAGTATTAGTATTAGAAAATTAGAAAGAGTTAGTCATTTTGTACTGCTGGTGAAAGATTATTATTGTTTAATCTGATTGTTTGAAAAAAGGGGCAGATATAATAAGATTTATTCTTCTTTCTGCTACCTTTCATTTTTTTACATTGTGTACGTATCATTAATGGGATTGTCTTGTATTGTGGTTTTTTTTTTTAAATGAACAAATTTAATAAACATAAACATAAACTTAGAGTTTCAAGTTTCGAAGAACATAGCACCAACTAGTGGTGTGGTGAGGAAATTACACCTTTTCCACGTCTACCGTTGTAAACAGAGATTGTAAGTACCGTAGAACGTTTTCATGTAAATGTGTCAATAGAAATGGGGAAATTTTTCAAATTTCATTGGAGCTTTGTGGTGTAAACAGAGCTTTAAACTAAGATCATCTTAAGATGAGAAAGGACAGAATCGTTTTGGTCAAACCTTGAAAATAACATTATAGGCCTACACCATCTCATGCAATATTGGGATATTTAATCTGTTCTCACGTGATCAGTGAGTGCTTGGAGTATGTGTTGTAAACAACCATCAGCTACTACCCTACCAAGTTTCAGTTTGTGTTTGGTGTTTGGTGTTTCAGTGTTGGTGTAAATTTTCATACTTTTATACTATTATGAAAAAACTCAGGACAATGTTACACTTTTACTATTTTATGCTTATGTTTATTAAATGTCTTAGTGTTTAGTGTTTAGATGGTTACTGTTGCACCGTGGGACTGAGAGAAACGCAATTTCGGTCCTGTGTATGTCCTGTATATATTGCAGTTCTGACAATAAAGTTGACTTTGACTTTGACTTTGACAGTTGAATACTGTATATGTAAAATTCACTGAGATATAGTCATTTTAGCCTCGGCAAAAGTTTAGTTAAAATCCGCCCAGTGGCTCATGACATATTTTCCCCAACATCAAAAGTTAATTACAAAGTTTATAAAAAATACACAAAGTCTACCGCTTAAAGCATTTGTTGGCAGTGATGATCAGCTACTACCACACCTAGTTTTAGATCAAAACCTGTAAAATAGATGAGGTTAAATCCATAACAGAGCTGACTACAATAAATAATAGCAACGTTATAACAACAGATCTTATATCAGGTATATCAGCATATGTTGGGAAGGACTCTCAGCTATTACAAAACTAAACCTCAGCTCGATATTTGTAAGACTGAATACATTATAGGATTTTTGTGTTTAATAAGGTGGCTTAGTTGTGGTGGCCATCTTGAATCTGTTCAAATCCCTGCTAAAAACCCATCTGTTCTCTCTGGCATTTCATACTGTGTGAGCTGACTAAGTTAGTATATTTTGTCCTGTGTTTTTTTTTTTTCATTTTAATGCTGTTCTTATACATTTTTATTATATTTTTACTGCTGTTAATTCCATAGTTTTACCATTAGTGTATGTTACTGTTTCTGTAATTTCTAATCTCTTTTATGTTGTTTGTAAAGCACCTTGATAATCTATTTTAACTGTGCTCTAGAAATAAAGATGACTTGACTTGACTTGACTTGAATGGGGTTGACTCCAAAAGTTCATCAGTTGAAGGTTTACATCTGATAATTAGTAACAAGGAGTTTCATTGAAGTATTTTGAGAAGTTCGCAAGATATTTTGCTAACACTGCAAGCAATTTATCAGACAAAAATATTAATGCTGCTTTGACTTTTTCTGCAGGTGATAATTATTAAGTTTTTTTTCTTCATTTTATCCTCTTTTTAGTATAAAAACTGTTATAAGAAATTGTTTTTTTACAAGCACCTCCTGTAATTTCTGTCAGTAAGATTCATTTAAGCTGAGCTCTTATGTCAGATTTTAAATCAGTCTGTAGGGGAGTGAATGGGTCAGAAATCTGGAACCACATCTAATGATAACCAACATTTTGGCCCCTGCATTGCCTGCATAACTGAGCAAATAGAAAATATTAATTTCTAAATGGAAAACATGAATTTGTTTTTCATTATTTCTGTTTAAAAGATCACAGCTATAACAAAGACCCATAATTGTGCCCTGTGGTCCAATGAACAGTTTACACAATGTTTGCTGGCTATTTTTTACTCTTTCTCACCTTTGACCAGTCCAGTCTTCAGGGAATGCCCAATTACAGGGCTTTTATTTGCACACTGCACTAAACCAGACATCTTTATTTTTTTTCTCCGGTGCTCCGATGAATGTACGCTCTGGTGTTGGGAGTAAATCAATACTTATTCCCCAACTGTGTAATACCCACATCCATTAATCTGTGAACACAAGGGATTTGGAACAGTCTTAATTTAATGCTTAAAGACAAACACACACAAAAAAAAAGGAAACAGACTGCCGACAGGTTACTAGTATTTTCCGTCTTTTCAATTGCTTTTTCCACATCATCGTCGTTAACTCTCCTCTATCTCCCGTCTTTCTCTTCTTTTCTACATTTCTTCATATTTGCTTTATACTCTTGACACTTTCTTCTTAATTATCATTTTGATCTCGTTCACCATAAGACTTCCTGTCCCCTGCTGATATTTCTGCCCGGCCTCTCCTCCCACTCTGAGTGTGTGACAAATACCAACAGCCACAGGAATACATGTTGTAGAATAGTGTTCCTATATGTGCAAATATAGTCACTGCATGTAAACTCTGCTGCAGCTTGCAACAATCTCCAACTAAGTACTGTACTGAGTGATGGTTTTTGGACCTGAGCATCAACTGCAGCCTTTCTCTTATACTAATTGGTCTCCAGTGTAACGTAAAGGACCTTGGTGTGCTTTTAAAATCAGGATATTTAACCCCCGCATTAAAAAAGGTTACCAATACCACGTTCTTCAACCTGCATATTGTTATTACATGTATTTAGAAATATCTTGATCCAAATCGATGCAGAAAAATTGCTCCATCCTCTGTATTGTTGTTTTTGTTTTTTTTCTGGGTGACCAACAAACTCTAACAAAATCTTCAGTTTATCCAAAATACTTCTGCTAGTTGAGGCGAGAGCTCCTATTTCTTCAATTTACACATTGCTCCACTGGCTCCTTGTAAAATTTTGAATACATTTAAAACCTTAATTTCGAACAAGTCTAAGCTCCGTCTTATATTAAACACCTTGTTCCATAGTGTCCTAAAGGAGCAGCTGACTGTCAGGTTTACTTGTGGTTCCTAGTGTTTCTAAAAGTAGAATGGGGGGCAGAGCTTTCAGTTCTCAGGCTCCTCTCTTGTTGGACCAACTTTCAGTTTCTGTCCATGAGGCTCACGATACTTTTAAGGCCAGACTTGAGCTTTTCCTTTTCATAAATCCTTTAGTTTGGGTTAGCTTGAGTTTCTAGAGCTGTCGCTTATAGTTGTACTGCTATAGGCATGAACTGCCACAGCTGCTCACTCTGCTGCTGTCTTTTCTCACTCTCCACGTTTGTTTTACAATTATTTCTGCAATTAACTAGCCTGGCCCTCGCCTTCCTGCACAGCTCCGCTTAATTCTCATTTCCCTTCACTGCACAGTCTGGGACTTCTCTCATAGACAACGATTTCTCCGGTAGATTTTTGACCGGACCAATCAGAGAACAGAAGGGGCTGAGTTTTTGGCCCCTAACCCACGCCCCCACCTGTCCCAGCGCAGCCAGCGAGCATTCGCATGTTCTCATTCAAAGCGATGCAAAGCGATGCAGGACTGTTTTATATGTGACACAATTTTTTTTTTTTTTTTTTTTTTTCTTCTTCTTTCGGCTTTTTCCCTGCGTTAGGGGTCACCACAGCGATCTAGTCGCATGAAGATTTGGCAGTTGTTTTTACGCCGGATGCCCTTCCTGACACAACCACAGACCACCGAGCAACCACAGCCCTCTGTGTGGAGTAGAGAGCTGATATCTAGGGTTCCCGGGGGAGCAGATGGTATGGGTTAAGGGCCTTGCTCAAGGGCCCAGAGTGGGGCAGATGAGGGTGGAGACAAGTGTATGGACAAGTGTGACCGCTTCACTTATCCCACCCACATCTTTGATGTTGTCGGTACCGGGGCTTGAACCGGCGACCTTCCGATCACAAGCGCACCTTCTTAACCTCTGCGCCACCACTCCCAACTGTTTTATATGTGACACAAATTTATTAATTTCCCCTTCTTAATTCCTTATCTGGAGTTTTCTTTAGTTTTTTTCCCAAAAGTCAAGTAATCGCTCCCTCCTCCCTCCTCCTTCTCCTCCTCACCCTCCGCTGATTGAAATGAACAAGGAAATGACTGAGGTTGTCACGAGAGAATTAAAGTCAGGTTTTACGTTGCTGCCCGAGTCCCATCAGATTTCCTGGTCTTCTGGTGTGTTGGACCAGCGATCCATGGTTTTATTTTATTTTATTAGGACGTTTTATTAACATATAAACACAATATGCAACGGAGCGAGAGAAAATTCAGCAGGAGGCGGAGCTGAAGTCAAGTTCAGCAGACCACGGGGGAGCAGCCATCAGCAGAGGCCACGCCTCCAGCAAGAATTGGTTGTCAATGGAGAAAGTCCAGACCCTTGTCTGAAGCGAAGTGAAGGACAAGGGTCTGGTTTTAACCAGGCTAGCAATTAACCTGTGTTTATGTTTTTTTTTTTTGTACTAAATAAACTACATTTGGATCATTCCTATGCTTTTTTATGTCTCTTTCTTGTCCACTGTAACCACAGTGAGGCAGATGTTCTGGTTCTGGTTCCACTGGAGGTTTCTTCCTGCTTAAATAGAGTTTTTCCTTTCCACTGTCACTTACTCATCAGGAACATTGCAACAAAGTGAATGTCAGTGCAATCTGCTGACTTTCTTGATGGAAAATCTTTTACTAACAGTGATTTTATTATGTTCCGTTTGTGAATGTGCTGTTTTATAGAAACAACTGAACTGACTGTAATTAGATTTGAACTTGGATCTGGATTGTATTTAGGATTTGGACTTTTTTCTTTGGCGCACTTGATTGGCGCTACATAAATAATCTGAATTTATAACAGAAGTTTTGTAGTAGAATTAGCTTAGATAGAGTTAGATTCCCAGATTGGAGCGGTGTTTTATCACCTCAGACAGCTGGTTAAGGTGAAGCAGATCCCCACACAGCAGCAGCTGGAAACAGTAATCCACGCCTTCGTCACATCTCGGCTGGATTACCGTAACGCTCTTTACCTTGGAGTCAGCCAGTCCTCCCTAAGAGGGAGCACATCACCCACACTCTGGCTTCACTCCACTGGCTCCCTGTTCATTTTAAGATTATTTTATTCATTTTTAAAAGTTTAAATGGTCTTGCTCCATCCTACCTCTCTGAGTGCTTCACTTGTACTCCTGCTCGGTGCCTCAGATCAGCTGATCTGCCCCTGGAGGTACAGAGGTTTTAAAACTACACTACGGTTTTTAATGTTTCTATTGATCTTAATGCTTTACCTGTTTTAGTTTTTAAGTGTTTAATGGTCTGGATGTTATATGTACAGCACTTTATTGCAGCCGTGGGTGTTTTAAAGGGCTTTATAAATAAATTAGTGGTGGAATGTGGAGTTGAATACATGCAACTTTCGAGGAGAATTCTGCGAATAAATCTGTAGCAAGAGTCCCAAATGACAGCAAATTCAGGCTGATGAAGCAGAGTCCTCAGCCAATCATCATTACTTGTTCAGAGAGAACACCTCCAGAGCCAAGAGGTGTCACTCACTTCATCTTGACCTCATTTTCCTCACCAATTCCATCTGATTTGAAGATTTATATATATATTTTTTTAAATAGAAGAGATTTTACACACAACAGCTGGATCTAAAAAAGCTAAGTCTGGTCCTCTGGACATTCAAAAAATAAAACAAAACAAAGCAAAAAAAATGTAGAAACGTTTCGTCTTTCGTCCGAAAGACTTCCTCAGTCTGAGTTGCTGTGTTCAGCTCAGTCTTATAAATAGCACCCTCCCACAGTGTTGCACAACCAGTTGGCTGATGACAGCCTGAAACCAGTTGCTCACATGATCAAGGAGGGCCATCAGCCTAACAATGGATCATTAGCACCCTGATGGTTGTTTGCTATTCACAGAGGGCTGAGTGATACTAGCAATAACAGCATTGTAAGAGGGGGACAGTTGAACCCGGAGGCCTCCACCCCTGTTTAATGATGGACGGTTTCTTTTCACAAAGATGGCCTCCTTTACTCCTCTCTCAAACCATCGTTCCTCTCTATCAAGGATGTGAACATCTTCATCCTTGAAAGAGTGACCGCTGGCGTGGAGATGAGTGTAGACTGCAGAGTCCTGACCTGATGATGTTGATCTTCTGTGCTGGGCCATCCTTTTGGCCAGTGGCTGTTTAGTTTCCCCGATATAAGACTGATCACAGCCCTCCTGACACTGAACAGCATACACAATATTACTCTGTTTGTGCCGGGGGACTGGATCTTTGGGATGAACCAGTCTTTGCCGTAATGTATTTTGGGGTTTAAAAGCCACTGGGACGTTGTGTTTAGAGAATAAACGTCTCAATGTCTCTGAAACTCCCGCAACATACGGAATGACCACTGGTCTGGGTCTGGGTTCCTTCTTTTCACCTGATGGCTGGCTGGAGTCCTGTTTGGGTTTCTTCTCTGCTTTCAGGAAGGCCCAGTTAGGATATCCACATTTCCCTAGAGCCTGTTTTGTGTGTGATTTCTCCTTCTGTCTGGCTCCTAAGTTAGTGGGGACGCTGTCTGCTCTGTGATACAGAGTCCTGATGACTCCTAACTTGTGCTCCAGAGGGTGATGGGAGTCGAACTGTAAATACTGGTCTGTGTGGGTGGGTTTGCGGTACACATCAGTTTGCAAATTTCCTCTATCAGAAACTGAGACCTCACAGTCCAAGAAAGCCAACCTGCCATTTTTTACATCTTCTCGTGTGAACTTGATATATTTATCCACAGAGTTGATGTGATCAGTGAAATGTTGGACTTCCTGAGATTTAATTTTAACCCAGGTGTCATCAACATACCTGAACCAATGACTTGGTGGTCTCCCTGAAAAGGACGTCAAGGCTTTCTTTTCTACCTCCTCCATGTACAGGTTGGCAACAATAGGAGAAACTGGCGACCCCATAGCACACCCATGTTTCTGCCTATAATATTGCTCCCCATATGTGAAGTAGGTTGACTGCAGGCACAGTTTCAAGAGTTGACACAGTTGCTCTGTGGAAAGTGTGGTCCTGCTGTTCAGAGTGGTGTCTGATTTTAACCTTAAACAGACCACCTCTACTGCTTCATCAACAGGGATGCACGTAAAGAGTGATGTGACATCAAAAGAGACCATTGTTTCATCAGTCTCCATGATGACACCCTTCACCTTCTCCACAAAGTCCATGGTGTTCTGTATGTGGTGTTCTGAGCTGCCAACTAAAGGGATGAGTACAGATGCCAGATATTTGGAAACATTGTAAGTGACCGAGTTAATCATGCTAACAATTGGTCTTAAAGGTACACCTTGTTTGTGGATTTTGGGTAAACCATACAGACTGGGTGTGGCCTCCCCTGGGTACAGTCTGTGGTACAGAATACTGTCAATAGCCTTGTCCTGCTTTAAAATTTTCAGGCAATCTATCAACTTCTTCTTGTAACCACTTCCTGGATCTCTTTTCAGCGGTTCATAAGTGGTTACGTCACTAAGGAGTGACATAACTTTCTCATGATAGTCTTTCTGGTTCAAAATCACTGTGCACCTTCCTTTGTCTGCTGGGAGAATTATGATGTTTTTGTCCTTGCTAAGAGTGTTGAGTGCATCTTTCTCTTCTCTACTGATGTTGGAAGGTGGTGGTTTAGCATTACTGAGACAGGCTGAAACTTTGACTCTGAGTTGTTCTGCTTCAAACTCTCTAATTTTGTTGTTACGGATGGCTGACTCAGTGGCTGTGATCATCTCTACTAGAGGAATTCTACTTGGTGCCACTGCAAAGTTTAGTCCCCTGGCAAGAATCTCTGTCTCTGGCTGGGTGAGCTGTCTGTCAGATAAATTCTTCACCCACGTCTCTGTCTCCCTGGCATGTAGCTGTGTAGTGAAGTGTTGCCTTACACTGAACGTGTTGTTATTGGAATTGTGATGGTGTTGACGAGTTATCAGTAAGTTAAATTTGTTTTGCTGTCGAGTCTTGGACCTGGCATGCTGTGCTAAGCGTGCCTGATCTGTACAGTCCATCACTTGCTGAAGTGTGGTCTGATCTAGGCACGTTGTTAGTTTTTGTTTAATGTGCTCTTCTTTGGTCTTCAAGGCCTCAATAGTAAAATTGGTCTGTCTTACCCGTTCATTCAGCAGCTGCGTCTGTGCCTTCTGAAGGATCTTGCTTGCTCGGTCCCCGCTGACCGACGATTTCAGTTCCAGGCTCTTGGGAATGATGCCACTTTGTCTGCATCTAAGGTTGAATCGCAAGTGGTTCCTGTAGTCTGCCCTCTTCCTAGCTGTTTTCTCAAACTCTCTAACAAGTTTGAGGCAATCCTGGCCAAAGTGGTTCAAAATACTCTGATGCATGCTCAATAATCCAGGTAGAAAAATCTAAAAAAGCTAAGTCTGGTCCTCTGGACATTCAAAAAATAAAACAAAACAAAGCAAAAAAAATGTAGAAACGTTTCGTCTTTCGTCCGAAAGACTTCCTCAGTCTGAGTGCAACAGCTGGAGGCTGGTCTTTTATTGCACACTTGATTTTATATGTTTCTGGGTGTCTGTTTTATATATTTATTGTTTCAAGACCCTAACAGCTTGAGTGCCTCTTTCTGCAGGACAGAGCGACTCGTCTGAAGCCAACAATTGAATCACTTCTGCAGATTTATTTCATAAAAGCGATGATCTGCACATGCTCTCTGCTGCCGTGAGGTAGTTTATATTGTTTTATGCGCCCGCTGTCACACATGTTATCTGAACTTTGGTGTAATTTATGAGGTCACGGGAGATGTCATGGAGCATCTGATGTTGCTTAGCAACAGGGGTACCTGTCCCCACCCTGAGACGAGCAGAGGTTTAAAAGGAAACTGGACCTGCCAGTGGCTCATCAGACCTTCAGATTCATTGGTTCAGTTGGCAAAATTGTTCCAGGGATTTTTGTTTAAGTGAATGCAAATGCATTAACTAAAATTTTAACATTTTAGTTAATGTGTCACACTTTTTAGCATTGTTTTCCCTATCAGGATTCTTAATTTATTTCTCTCAAGTTTCATATCCGTTATTGGTCTACCATGTTTTTTTATTTGGACAGTCATCCTGGTCTTGTTTTTTGTCAGCCTTTATGTTTGCGTGCCCCTCGTTTTCTTTAAAATGCTGATAAGTGCTTTGTGAACCAATTTTACTTGATTTTACAGAATGTATAATCTTTCAGGAGGGGGCAAAATGACATTTTTTCAAACACAACTGTATCACAAACCAATTAAAGTCAAAGAGATGAGTGTGGAGGGAAAAGGCTTTATGATGGTTTTACGCAGAATAACAGAAACGTTATTTGGATAGCTATGACTTCATCAAGATCTCATGTGAAACATGCACCCAGTGGTGGAGTTTGTTTTTATTTAAGCTGCTCTATAATATCTGAATAATAGTAACTTTGTTGAGTTAGTGGATCAACAATTAAATAATAAACTGCAGTGCAATGATATTAATTTCAATAAAAAATAAATATAAAAATATCATCAACGACTTTCAGAGGAATATTTTCGAAAGAAAATGGCGATAAACAGAAAAACAAGAATTTTGTCGTGACCCTCTGGCTGCACAGCTTTTCAAACACATTCTGTAGCATCGAACTCAAAAACACTTTAAACCTAATTTTTATGGTTAAAGTTTATTGCTATTCCAAAAAACATTCATAATCAGATGTGGTTAAACAATAGCAAGATTTTAAAAAATTAAAAAAAAAACTGCTGGCTATTTGTGGCCAGAAAACATTTAAGAGGCTGGTGTCATGTGAACAACTCTCTGGTGAATCAAAAGATCAACTCATAATAAAGTTTAATTCTGACTGGATTGACGTGCTAATGGCTAATCTGAATTTAGCCGTGAATTTCTGCTGTCTTTAAAACACCTTGATGGTTCATTTTAAATGCTAATTTTTAAAACTGTCGTCACTTCTTTGTTTTGTTTTGCGACTGCAAACAGAGATTTCAGCTTTCTACAGCACTTTATTTGCAGCCCTGAGCTGTGGAGAAAGTAGCAGAAATATACCGGGTAATACATTTTTTTTCTGACAAAATAGACATGTTTCATGAAAGAGATGTTGATGTATCCAACATGTTTGACCCTTTACTAGCCATTAGTTCATTATCCCAGTCAATATTTAACTTTATTCTTCCAAACTGAAATCTTTCACACAATATCTACAACTGTTCACAACTTTTCCACAGAAATCCACTTTGAAAGATCTGAACCATCAAACTGAGAGAAATTATTCACATTTTCCTCAGCACATCTCTGAAAAACACTGTGATTACACGGACATGTATTAGTGCACGTCATGGGTCATTTGCATCTTTTACGACTAAGGACTAGAGATGTGACGTTCATGAATGATTTGCGCTGTTTAAACGGCTCTTCAGGTTGAACGATGGGAAACGAGTCGTAGACAGTTGAGACGACGCCAAAAAGGCAAAGGGGAGGAGTGCAGCAGTTGACCTGAATGGCAAACATGGGCTCAAGAGGGCGTGCACCATTGACAAGTCTTGTGGGACAGCAGTACGCTGTACCATCGTACATTGTGAAGTAGGCCGGACTACGTAAATAACCGTTCAACATTCAACGGCTCTTTGAAAAACCTGAATCCACAAGATTCCCTTCAAAGAGCCGTAAATCCCATCTTTACCACGTGCAGACACATTTTAGCAACATGTCAGGATCCCTATGTTGCCATGTCACTAAAATTTAGTTAGTTAATCTCAAGGTTAGTCTTAAGGTATGGCCTCCTTGGCCCCTCCTTGATGGCGCCCCTGTTTAACACCATTGTATGTTGAATAACACACACAAGATTTAATGTGTTTCCTCAGAAGTGATGATATCATAATTAAGTACTCTCTGTATGTAGGGCGGCTATGGCTGTGTGGTTAGAGCAGTCGTCCTCCAATGCAAGAGTTGGGGGTTCGATTCCACCATCAGTCACATAAGTGTCCCTGGGCAAGATACTGAACCCCTTATTGCCTCTGATGTGTGTCCCATCGGTGTATGAATGTGATAAAGCTCTGATCAGTCTCTACAGATTAGCTTTGTAGAGATCTAGTAGAGTGCATGAATGCGTAAACGAGGGCACAGATTCTAGTGTAAAGCGTTTTGAGTATAGATCAGATAGAAAGGCTCTAAATACCGTACTTTCCGCCCTTTAAGTCGCTCCACCCTATATGTCACATTAGTCCAATTATGTCCAATAAAGTGGAAAAATCCATGAACGTGACGCACCTCCGTATATGTTGCATCTACAAGCCCAAAACCAGAAAAGTTGGCACGTTGTGCAAATCGCAAATAAAAACAGAATACAATGACTTGCAAATCTTTTTCAACCCATATTCAACTGAATAGAATGCAAAGACAATATATTTAATGTTCGAACGGAGAAACTTTATTTTGTTTTGCAAATAACCATTAACTTAGAATTCAATGGCAGCAACACATTGCAAAAAAGTTGGCACAGGGACATATTTACCACTGTGTTACATCGCCTTTCCTTTTAACAACACTCAGTAAACGTTTGGGAACTGAGGAGACCAATTTTTGAAGCTTTTCAGGTGGAATTCTTCCCCATTCTTGCTTGATGTACAGCTTAAGTTGTTCAACAGTCCGGGGTCTCCGTTGTCGTATTTTACGTTTCATAATGCGCCACACATTTTCAATGGGGGACAGGTCTGGACTGCAGGCAGGCCAGGGGAGGACCCGCACTCTTTTGCTACGAAGCCACGCTGTTGTAACACGTGCAGAATGTGGCTTGGCATTGTCTTGCTGAAATAAGCTGGGGCGTCCATGAAAAAGACGTCGCTTGGATGGCAGCATATGTTGCTCCAAAACCTGTATGTACCTTTCAGCATTAATGGTGCCTTCACAGATGTGTAAGTTACCCATGCCTTGGGCACTAATGCACCCCCATACCATCACAGATGCTGGCTTTTGAACTTTGCGCCTATAACAGTCCTGATGGTTCTTTTCCTCTTTGGTCCGTAAGACACGACGTCCACAGTTTCCAAAGACAATTTGAAATGTGGACTCATCAGACCACAGAACACTTTTCCACTTTGCATCAGTCCATCTCAGATGAGCTCGGGCCCAGCAAAGCCGGCGGCGTTTCTGGATCTTGTTGATGAATGGCTTTTGCTTTGCATAGTAGAGCTTTAACTTGCACTTACAGATGTAGCGACGAACTGTAGTTACTGACAGTGGTTTTCTGAAGTATTCCTGAGCCCATGTGGTGATATCTTTTACACACTGATGTCGGTTTTTGATGCAGTACCGCCTGAGGGATCGAAGGTCACGGGCATTCAATGTTGGTTTTCGGCCTTGCCCCTTACGTGTAGTGATTTCTCCAGATTCTCTGAACCTTTTGATGATATTACGGACCGTAGATGGTGAAATTCCTAAATTCCTTGCAATAGCTCGTTGAGAAAAGTTGTTCTTGAACTGTTCGACAATTTGCCCACGCATTTGTTCACAGAGTGGTGACCCTCGCCCCATCCTTCTATGTGGATGACTGAGCATGTCAAGGAAGCTGCTTTTATACCCAATCATGGCACCCACCTGTTCCCAATTTGCATGTTCACCTGTGGGATATTCCAAATAAGTGTTTGATGAGCATTCCTCAAATTTCTCTGTCTTCTTTGTCACTTGTGCCAGCTTTTTTGAAACATGTTGCAGGCATCAAATTCCAAATGAGCTAATAATTGCAAAAAATAACAAAGTTTACCAGTTCGAACGTTAAGTATGTGGTCTTTGCAGTGTGTTCAATTGAATATAGGTTGAAAAAGATTTGCAAGTCATTGTATTCTGTTTTTATTTGCGATTTCCACAACGTGCCAACTTTTCTGGTTTTGGGCTTGTATTATGCATCACCGCTGTCGCGTCGCATATGTTACGCGTCACCGCAAATGGCCACAGGAGCGTGCACGGTAGGACTTTAACAAGATTAACACTTAAAAGCAATTATTTGTTTGCTGAAAATTATAGCAAAGATGTGTCTGAGCTGAACTTTTCCTTAATAAATGCACGTAATGGTCAAATAAGCTGAATTAAAAAAATAGTTTCGCTACGTCGGTGCTGCGAAGCGGATACGCTTCATTTCTTTAAAATTTAACAAGATAAACAGCAAAAAATATATATTTGTTTGCTGACATTATAGTAAAAGTATAGTAAAAGTGTTTCTGAGTTTAACCGTTCCTTAATAAATTCACGTAATGGTCAAATCTGCTGGATTTAAATTGTTTCGATTTGACGGTCTTCCAAACGGTCACGCGCGCTGCAAAAATAAATTATAAATAAATCGAATTTTCGCTCAAACATTTCCTAAAGCTTATCAGTTGTAAATGTACATCCAGTGATTACTTTCTGTAAGTTTCATCAAAATCTGTCTTGTGGTTCATGAGCTATTTTGCTAACAAACACTGAGGTAACAGTAGTTCAGACCTCCAGAGCAGGAGGCCGGGCTGCGACAGAGTGAGTCCGAACAGAGGAGGCTTCTGTCGGACACATGAGCTGGGAACGGTCAGCGGACCCTAGCGGCCGAAAGTGGTACTGCTCCATTTTTTTCGTCAGAATGAATGGAAACGGTCATATCTCAGCCAAAAATTGGTCTAAAAATATGGGAAAAAATCCCTAAATATGTTGCTTCGCCATATAAGTCGCAGGACATGAAAATCAGTAAAAAAAACTGCGACTTATAGGCCGGAAAATACGGTAAGTACAGTCCATTTACATTTTAAAAATGTGGTTTTAAAAAAAGTTAACATGATGTTTGTTTTTTATGACCCCAAAGTAGCAGACTGATAAGACACAGACTCCAAAGTAAAAAAAAAGGTAAGTTGATTTGTTTACAAAGTGATATGAAGAGTTCACTGCTGCGAGGGAAAAGGGAAAAGTGAATCGGGGTTGTTCACAAGAAATTTGATGATAAGAAATAATTTGTTGGATATTTGAGTAACCACAGTTGTTTGTAGATTAGTTTGGACAGGAGGAGGAGAAGAGGTCCTATCCAAGAAGGTGAATAATGTTAGTGAGCGTGACAGGTGGAAGGTGCTCGGTGGTTTGGTCCAGGCTGATGATTTGGTGTTTGCAGGAACAGGATGACAACAGGGAGAGGTCACAAGGAGCGAGGAGTCAAGGTTAGAACAATAATCACAAGAGAATACTTTTAAGGCAGTCACTTACCGGGTAAGTTACCCGAGGTACCACAACGTTCCAGCGTCGGATGAACGTTTGATGGGTTTAAGCATCCAGTAGAGAAGTCATCAGTATTAGGTGCAGGTGTGGAGAGGTGGATGACAATCAGCTGTGGGGGGGGGGGGGAAATGGTTATGGCAGAAAAACTAAGAATCCTACAAAATGAGTAAAAGTCTATTGTCTATTTGCAGCTGTAACTATCTTAAGGTGTTTTCTATAAACAATGAATAACATAACAAACGGCTGAGCTGCTCAAATTATCATCAACCAAGCATTAAAGAATGTTTTACTCTTGTAATTATGTAACCGAATATTACCGCACATGCTGATTTAAAACACAATATTAACAAGAATCCTTAAAACAGAGCCTATAAAATTGGGATTCCTGAATACTTAAATGAATGTAAATGCAATGTTTTGCGGCGGACGGCGAATGAAAGTTTAATGCATGGGTCACTGAAAAAAGTGTTTAAGACGTCAATGAATATTTTAAGAGAGTGTTGGAGCAGTGGGAGTGATGCACAAGCCGAGAACGAGCCGGGCTGCCGAGAGACAGAGAGATAATTTAATAGATCGGCAGAGCGAATGTGTTGGAGGAGAGGCGGAGCAGCTCGGAGGGATGAGCGATGAATGAACGCTGGACTAATCTGCGCTAAGCAACAGAGAAAAGATGCAACATTAATTTGATAGGAAGGATGAACGAGTAAACCGACAGAAGACAGGCCCGGGCTGGAATAAAACAACCCCAAAGAGATAAACGTCTGTGCAAAACGTAAAATGACTGAAATTAAGATTAAGGCTTAAAATGTTACAATCTGCAGCTAACAGTGGAATGAACTGATGAGGTTTGAAAAAATGGATGAAAAACAGATCATCAATTAGAGCTACAAGCAGACAACCCAGGTCTCCAGAGGTAGATTTCCATGATGCAGTTGTGAGAATGAATCGAGGCCATAGCTTCAGTTATGTAATTAATGTTTGTTTGGCCTTGAGGTGAGTCTGAAGCTGCACTTCGGCTGCAGAGAGCTGTGCTCAGGCCAACTCACTTACGTTCATGATGATCAATGAAGCCGTCGTACAAGAAACAGACTCTTAGGTTATCTGGAACACTTCTGCTTCACTGGTAAGGTTAGAGGTCAGATGGTCAACAAAGAGGCAACAAGACGGCACCATAAAATGAGTTCAGGAATTGTAAACCCCTGTAGTGTGCATGCTGATCTCTGCTGTTGATCTGCATCTTTTATTTGAAACAACAGGCTGTGACTTTAATTAAGCGAGAGATGAACCGAACTTCTCTGCTTCAGCGTCAGCTGCAGATTCTGGGTGTAATGGCACGATGACTCAAAGAAGAACATGTGAAACACACGCAGTCATGTGACACAAAGCGTTGCATCAAAGTTAGTAATTCAACCATCTACAAAGTATGAGGCCAAGGCAGTTAATGATAAAAGCTTATATTTATAGCACAAATGCATTTTTAATTATTTTTTTAAATTAAATTTATTCATTTTAAATACAATACAAAACAATCTCATATTTGAGACCGTGCAGTATAAAAGTAAAATGAAGGGGATGCAGAAAGAAGAAAAAAATCTTATTTTATCTGCCCCCTATTACAAAGATAATTCAAACAAGACAAAAAAAGAAAAAAAAAAACCAATCTAAAAAGTTACAGATTGAAAAAAAGAAGAAAACAACTCATATAGTTCCATGAAAGAGAATTTCAAAGAAAACATCTATTACACGGTATTCTTATCATTTATATTTTTGCAAGAAATTTGTTTTGATCATTTTTTTTTAAAATGGTCATTGATTTAGCATTTTTAATACCTGATTCCAAAGTATTCAAAAAATTAATTCCTTTGATTAAGGTTGACCGACCCCTCATTTGACGCTCAGTGGAGTTTTGGCCGTTTAGGTGGAATCCTGAAAACATCTTTCTCAGCACTCTGTGCATGTGTCGGTGATGACTCTCAGCTACTGACGCGCATAACTTTAGCTGAATGTCTGTAAAAGTGACTGCCTTGTGGTCGGTTTCGGGTTTGTAAGCCATCTTGAGATGTGTATCCGTTTGGGAACTGTTCTTGAAGACAAACTGACCTTTGACCCCCCATGTGAACTCACTTTGTAAGAAGGCCCACCAGAGAATGTCTTTTTTTTATCAGAAGCTCTGTGGTTTTAATGTTCATTCTACTTTTATGAGAATGTTTTATTGAGTCTCTTTCAACTTTCACCTTCACGCGCTGGTTTGGATTGTTAACGTGCAAAAACAGGAACAAACTCTCGGGGATTGTCAGGATGTGCAGCAGAACTGCTGGCATAGCCCTACAGAATGACACAAGGTGAGGTCAGTGACAAAGCCAGGCTGATTCTGGCAGATCCTGATCACACACTCCATGGTGAGTTCAGGTTGCTTCCTTCCGGACACAGGCACCTGCTGCCCAGGTGTAGGATGAACAGACTGAAAAACTCATTCATCCCTAGGGATCAGGCTTCTCAATGAACAGTGATGATTTCTGTCATTTTAATGTCTTAATATCTTGTCTAGTACAGATGTTTTATATCTACTGCCTGTGAAACTAATTGCCCCATGGGATATTAAAGATTCTTGAACTTGAACTGCTCCAGCTTTTACTTTCTAAGAGTTTCATTAAAATGCATTCAGTTAAATTATCTCAAACCTTTCTATAGTGGTGGGCAATAACTTCTTATTCGAGTTCTAAAACAAGAGAACATGCTCAAAAATACAATACTATTTTAATAACACAAGAATAATGAAAATATATTATAGTTTTTAAAAAAAAAGCTTTAAAATGTGTATTTTTTGGGCAGAACGAGTTTTCCAGAAGTACGATTGTTTTGAGGTCCTGGGTGGTAATACTCCAATATTAACTTGACAAAAGAAGAGAAGTGATTTGATTTATGTATTTAAAAAAAAAAAAGTTTTGATTGACAGGCTGGAGACAAGGAAAACTGAAAAGAAAATATTCAGCCTTGAGGGAAATTCTTTTACCTTTTGTCAGTTTGTTTTAGGGACATGGAGGAAAAATAAGATTCTGCTGTTGTGTCTTTGCTACACGAATATCACTTGTTTTATGGATGGCTCTATTATTTGACAGCGGAGTTATTAAATGATTGTAACTATCTCTTTTTAAAAGAAGTAAAACTTTCACTCACTGTTCCTCTGAAGACTCTGGAGGAAACACTTTTGCCACAACAAGCAGGACACTGTTGGCCATCGTTGTGAAAAGATTGTGTAAAAACCATTGAATTACCGTATTTTCCACCCAATAAGTTGCACCGCTCTATAAGTCGCATTGCCCAATTATGTCCAATAAATTGGAAAAATCCATAAACATGTGGCACCGCTGTATAAGTCACATTCTATTATGCGTCACCGCTGACGGGTCGCGTATGTTATGCATCACCGCTGACAACCCGAAATGTGGGCCGGTGGTTTGCCTTGCTGCAAATGGTTGCCACACGGAAGGACTTAAACAAGATTAACATGGTAAAAACAATTATTTGTTTGCTGAAAATTATAGCAAAGATGTGTCTTAGCTGAACTTTTCCCTAATAAATGTATGTAATTGTTAAATCAACTGGATTTAAAAAGTAGTTTCGCTATGTGCACCTGCATGGGTGTGACCGCAGCATTTTCTTTAAAATTTAGCAAGATAAACACTTAAAAATATATATTTGTTGGCTGACATTATAGCAAAAGTGTTTCTGAGCTTAACCTTTCCTTAATAAATTCACGTAATGGTCAAATCTGCTGGATTTAAATTGTTTCGCTTTGACGTCTTCCAAATGGTCGCGCGCGCTGCGAAAATAAATTATAAATAAACCAAATTTTATCTCAAACATCTCCTACAGTGAACAGTTTGTAAATGTCCATATAGTGATTACTTTCTGTAAGTTTGATCAAAATCCGTCGTGTGGTTCTTGAGCTATTTTGCAAAATAGTACCCGTTAAAACACGGAGCTAACGCTAACCCATCTACTGTGCTAAAACATTGAATTTTAGGTCAAACATCTCCTAAAGCTAATCAGTTGTAAATATCCATCCAGTGAGTACTTTCTGTAAGTTTCATCAAAATCTGTCGTGTGGTTCTTGACCTATTTTGCTAACAACCACTGAGACAACAGTAGTTCATACCTCCAGAGCAGGAGGCTGCGACAGAGCGAGTCCGACCAGAGGAGGCTGCCGTCAGACACATGAGGTGGGAACGGTCGTGTACCCTAGCGTCCGAAAGTGGTACTGCACCATTTTTCGCCAAAATGAAAAACGGTCATATCTGAGCCAAAAATTGGTCTAAAATTATGGGAAAAAATCCATGAATATGTCGCTTCGCCCTATAAGTTGCAGGGCATGCGAATTAGGCAAAAAGGTGCGACTTATACGCCGGAAAATACAGTAGTCCAGCAATGATAATTTCTATTCAACATTTTATTATCAACAAATGTCAATTTTTTTCATAAACTGACAGCTACAGATAAAAAAAATCTCATCATAATATTTAAATAATTTCACTTTTATGTGAAGTTTTATTAAACGACACGTTTAATAGGTACATTGACGTTGTCATTTAATTGAACTGTCCTAGCGCATTTAACACTTTAATATTTGCCACTTTAATATTTGACACTTTAATACATTTTCCTTATCCAAACTCACCTGAAAGACATTTCACACGACAAAAGCCGACTTATCCGTAGGTAATTTTACTCTTATGGCATATTTATTAATTTGTATAGAAGTAAACATTCTGAGTTTTTGCCTAGAGCAACACAAGCTGCAGACGAAATGTTTTATTGCTGTAACAATTGATTAATTATGAACTTCTAATTACCTGCACCTCCTTCTCAGGTGTAAATTGATCATGTTTCAGTTTGGTTCAGGAGCAGGAGTGTCAGGCTGCTGTGAGAAAAGGTCCAGACAAGCCTGATTGTTTATTGATTTGATAAAAGAGCATTAGGACTAGCAACTTGCTCTACCAGCTGTATATCAATCATAGATGATCTCACGATGGCTGCAGGCTTAAACACACAAACTGGATCACATGAACGACGCAACAATTCAGCAGAAGGAGTTAATTTTTAATAAATCGAGCAGCACTGTGTTGAACTGCACACTTTACGTTAACACCCACGGGCAACAATGTCTTTACCTGTGTGTGTGCGTTCATTTTCCTGTCTGTTAAGCAAAATATCTCATCAACAGCTGGATGGATTTTATTGAAAACTTCTTAAAATAATCACTAGACATTCGTCTACAACCTTTTCACTTTTGGAGTCAATCTGATTCAAAATGGCCACGATAGCTAATTAAATTTGGCCAACACGAAAATGGATGTAGCTCAGCCAGTTTACAGCAAATTAGCGAACATTCAATGTGACAGTAGCTGAAAGTGATTCATAACACAGAATCTGAGCACAAACAGATCTTATGATAATACATGAGACTGAATAACAATATCATAATGTTATAATGTAATGATTATTTTACATTATAACATATTATGTTGTATTTATTTTATGTCATATATTATTGTTATTACAACGATTATGTATAAAGTTTGACCAAAACGACTACAACTCCATCATTACGAACATTAAAATATTTTTATTAAACAATCTACTGTAATAGGAAACGTGGCGGGTGATATGCATTCATTTAATGAATGCTCTCACTTTGGTTAGTTTTGTGGTGAAATGTTTACCGTATTTTTCAGACTGTAAGCTGCACCGGATTATAAGGTCCAAGTCAGAAAAGTCAAACTTTATTCAACTCATTCACAATAACCACATACAATTAAAATTAAATTAAATTAATAATTAATTTAATTATATTAAATTAAAGGATTGATTTGAAATCTGTATTTTATAAAACAAGTAAAAAAAGTGATGAGTTGAGCAGCCCCTTTTTCTTTAGGAGAATAATAATTAGCAGTTTTAAAGTTGATTTTTCCCCCCAGCTAATTCATGGGTTGAAAAGGTATGAAAAATAAAGATAATAGTTCAAGGCTTCTTGCTGGCCTTGAGCACTTTTCCATTATTTCTCACAAAAAGACACGACTCTCCTGTAATTACTAACAAATATATTTTCTGTAATAATACATGTGAGACGTTGTCTGTGCAGATTAATAACAAAAATAACTTGTATTCAGGTCCCTAAAACATATACAGTAATTTGTGACTGGCATTAAACTGAGACACTTGTCAGAAAACATCAGGGAATCCGAAAACCTTTTGTCAAATAATCTGAAGAGAAAGTATTAATAATAATTTAAAGCAACAAGAGAAATGATCATTTCTGTGAAAAAGCAGCGTGACAACTGAGTTATGAGTGACTTTACTGTGATTCACTGAAGAAGCTGAAAATGAACTGTTAAACTTAAAACAATTAAAATATTAGCTAAAATTAGCAAAACAGGAGCTGAATTTTGAAAACACCAAATCAGTAGCTGAAAGCTAAAACCAGCAAAACAGTTGCTAAATGCTGAACTTAGCAACAAAGTAGCTAAACGCTATACAGGTAGTCCTCGAGTTACGACGTAGATCCATTCCTACACTACGTCGTAACTCGAATTTCGACGTAACTCGAAACATACGTCCAAACTGCACCTTATACGTACAGACTTTTACCAAGAACTTAGCCTATCCTAACACAGTACCCTACATAATTATCAAAAAACACATACATTTCAGAGCCATAATGAAGTGAAAAAAGAGTTAATTTCCTACTCTGAATGTTGGTGAAGCCATTTCCGCTGTTCCTCCCTCCCTCCTCCAGATTCTGCATTCGTTTACGTTGTTAAACCGCCGTCAATAAAACAGCTATTTTTCCACAGCTGCTGCCTGTCCAGCTTGGTCCAACAAGTTTTGTTTTGTTTTTTGAATGTCCAGAGGACCAGACTTCCCTTTTTTAGAGAGTACAGGCAGCTGTAGCCTCCACAGCTAGCAAAACGGGAAACCGGAAACTGCCGGAAACTGATGGAAACTGCGTAAATCGGCTTCAAAATAAAAAAATTCAAAAATAAATAAAATAAATATATTTTAATGGGAGGTGCGTCGTAACCGCGAAACGTCGTAACTCGAGGCCATCGTAACCCGAGGGCTACCTGTACAAGCAAAGCAAGTTTGCTGAAGTAGAGTCCGAAGAGCAAAACGTTTGTGCAGATGACGAGTTCATTTATTTCAATGAGGGGAAAGTGTAAATAAACTTTAGTATTGTAAAAAAGTATAAAAGTTACAAAGCCTAAAAGTTACAGTCGTAATGTGCTGAAAATGTTGAACATTTTGATTTGTAAATGGTTAAAGCAGCTGAAGATATGCTAAAGTACCATATTTTCTGGTGTATAGGTCGCACCTTTTTATGTTTTTTTTTTTCAAGGCCTGCGACCTATACACCGGTGCGACCTATATATGGCTTGTTATCACTTTCGGCGAAACAAATGTTTAAATCCAGCTCATTTCACAATTACGTTCATTTATTAAGGAAAAGTTCAGCTCAGACATATATTTGCTATAATTTTTATCAAACAAATAATTGTTTTTAAGTGTTAATCTTCTTAAAAGCCTTGCTGTGCGCTCCTGTGGCAGACATTTGCAGCAGAGCTAAACGTAGGTGCGACCTATCTAGGGATTTTTAATAATAATAATAATAATGAATTCCATTTATAATGCACTTTTCATTAATAAAAATCTCAAAGTGCAATCTATTGATGATAATTGGACAATGCGACCTATCCGGTGCGACCTATACACCAGAAAATACGGTAGTTACAACCAAAACACTGTTGAGAAGAAACAAGACGAGGAACAATTATCAGTATTCAACAAGTTCGTACATTTTTATATTAATTTATTTGATTTATCTGTTCTCTAACGTCAAGGAAATCCAAGTTGCTTATAAATGCAAAACTTGCAGCTGATACTGGTGCAGATAATCACAGAAACACACAGCTGAACTGGGTTCCTGCTTCGTGGTGTGTATAAATGATGCTTATACAGAGAATACATGCAACGCTAAACGACTTGTAACGAACACATTTGAAGCAGACTGATTGTTATTACAGCTTTTGGATAACTCAGAATCAATTACAATGTTCTGGATAAGGCTGTTCTGAATCAGGCTTCATTTCAGGATCAATACGGTGGAAGAGATGATTGAAAATGAGCTGCGGTTGGAAGCACACATTCAGAGGCTTCAGTACTGCCCCCCTGCAAGTGAGCAAAAACAAAGATAAAGACTTGTTAAATAACTGAATGCTTCGTAGGATTATTACAGCATAGCTGCAGAGCATAAACCTGTTGACACACAACAATTCCTCTGAATTATGAGATTAAAAATGACGATCTGTGCCCCCAAGAAGACACAAGAATATTTGATGGCCAGGAAACCATTTGTCTCTGCCTGCTGGTATCATGATAGCTTGAACTTCTGATTATTATTGGATTTAACATGCAGGTAATATAATTACTACCATTCAGGAAGGCTGTTTTTGTTGTTTTTGCAGCAATAACTTAATTTCATTGAGTTGTTAATGAAACATTAGTCATATGCAATAAATTAATAACAACAATTGGCTTGTGGCTCCAGGAGGATACATATTGCAAAACCCAGATCAACTTTTTGACGTGATTCTGGACCTTTTTTTTTTTGCATGTTCAGCGGTTCTTCAATATCTAATCCATAACAATGAAGTTCAAAATTCCTGACGTAGCATTTCCCTGTTTGATGCCTGTTTTTATGTACTGCCGTTGACATATTTCCCCCGGCTCGTCTCTATCGCACGCCAGAGAGTGGCGAGACTGGATGAAGAGCAGACAGAGAAACCAAAGGAGGACTCCTGAATGAACGCAGCTGCAGCTCCCCTCATACAT
>JBBPBX010041077.1:0-20461 GCA_038048925.1 Garcialebias charrua
GCAGTCATTAGCAGGAGTTCATTACAGAGAAGGCGAGGGGAGGAGTCTGCTGTGGTTCTTAACGCCGGGGTTATCACGCCGACAGCGACCAGCTGACTCACACAAACCTTAACCTCCAGTTAGCTGCACATTTATAATTCAGCTGCAACGGACACTGAGCCGAGACAAAACACCACTTTCAATACGTGTGACGTGAGAAACGTCACGGGGGTTGGACACTTCTTACATCAGCTTCAGTTTCAGTAAAACTCTGATGAAATGCTTGATTGTGACTTTACGTGTGCTCATTGTACTGTTAGCAGGAACACAAAGTTCACAACACTAAACACACAATACGCTTTTCCCTGAAACTCAGGGTGTGTGGAATGTCTGAAACATTGTGTGTGCCGCTCACAGACCGGCACAAGCTTCACCTTCAGACCACCCTGCTCCTTCCCTCACCTTCAGGGACGTCAAAACCATAAAAAACTAAATTTACCACCATGGACTCAGAATCTAAGTCACAAACTTTCTGCTCTTTTCTTAAAACGTATCAGACACAGGAGCCAGTGGACTTTTGAAATATGAATCAGAAGAGGACCAGGATCCTGATCCTTATATCAACCTGACCCCTGACCTCTGGTCACCAAGAGTCTACGGTTAGAGGATGGTCTTTGGACAGAGCGAGTGTCAAACCTCGTCCCACAGACAGGAAGACTTCTTCATAGAATGCTAACATGACCAAGAGTCTACGGTTAGAGGATGGTCTTTGGACAGAGCGAGTGTCAAACCTCGTCCCACAGACAGGAAGACTTCTTCATAGAATGCTAACATGAAAGAGGGACAAGTGACCGGGTGTAGGAGCACGGTGTGATTTGATGCCTCTCCTCTCCCGTTTCTGATCCTGTGAGGATGAGACTAGATCTTGGGAGATCACCACTGATCCCACTCCTCTCCACTTTATACAAAAAACAGGGAACAAAAACTCTGGAGGAAAAAGAGTTTTTCTTTCTTATTTTTACAGGAGAAAAAACTCTGTCATGAAACAACCTCTGTGACCAAAAACAGCCAGTTTACTTTCAGAAGGAAGGACCAACAATGAACTGGTAACAACAAATTAACAATGAACTGGTAACAACAAATTAACAATGAACTGGTAACAACAACTTAACAATGAACTGGTAACAACAAATTAACAATGAACTGGTAACAACAAATTAACAATGAACTGGTAACAACAACTTAACAATGAACTGGTAACAACAAATTAACAATGAACTGGTAACAACAAATTAACAATGAACTGGTAACAACAACTTAACAATGAACTGGTAACAACAAATTAACAATGAACCAACAACTTAACAATGAACTGGTAACAACAAATTAACAATGAACTGGTAACAACAAATTAACAATGAACTGGTAACAACAAATTAACAATGAACTGGTAACAACAAATTAACAATGAACTGGTAACAACAAATTAACAATGAACTGGTAACAACAAATTAACAATGAACTGGTAACAACAAATTAACAATGAACTGGTAACAACAACTTAACAATGAACTGGTAACAACAAATTAACAATGAACTGGTAACAACAAATTAACAATGAACTGGTAACAACAAATTAACAATGAACTGGTAACAACAAATTAACAATGAACTGGTAACAACAAATTAACAATGAACTGGTAACAACAACTTAACAATGAACTGGTAACAACAACTTAACAATGAACTGGTAACAACAAATTAACAATGAACCGGTAACAACAACTTAACAATGAACTGGTAACAACAAATTAACAATGAACTGGTAACAACAA
The DNA here is from genome assembly GCA_038048925.1 of Garcialebias charrua. NCBI lineage: Eukaryota > Metazoa > Chordata > Actinopteri > Cyprinodontiformes > Rivulidae > Garcialebias > Garcialebias charrua. The sequence continues at coordinate 1,815 of JBBPBX010041077.1, forward strand.
ATTAACAATGAACTGGTAACAACAAATTAACAATGAACTGGTAACAACAAATTAACAATGAACTGGTAACAACAAATTAACAATGAACTGGTAACAACAAATTAACAATGAACTGGTAACAACAAATTAACAATGAACTGGTAACAACAAATTAACAATGAACTGGTAACAACAAATTAACAATGAACTGGTAACAACAACTTAACAATGAACTGGTAACAACAAATTAACAATGAACTGGTAACAACAAATTAACAATGAACTGGTAACAACAACTTAACAATGAACTGGTAACAACAATGAAGTAAAAGCAGAATATAGCCATAAATCCTCACAGATAATAAATAAAACGACCAAACACAGATCATCTGGTGTTGAAAGCAACAGAACAGTAATGGGTCTTTAAACAGGATTTGAAAACCGAGAGGGAGGGGCCTGTCTGACGAGCAGCAGGTAACTCATTCCAGAGTCTTGGTCCTGCTACAGAGAAGACCCTGTCACCTCTGTGTTTAAGAGGAGTTCCTGGAACTGTGAGAAGTAACTGGTCTGCTGACCTCTGAGAATGTGGTGGGACATACGGCTGTATCAAATCAGAGAGATAGTCGGGGGCAAGACTGTTCAGCGATTTGTAGATAAAGGATAAGTAAAGTCAAGTCATCTTTATTTCTAGAGCACAGTTAAAACAGATAAACTGTTATCAAGGTGCTTGATAATGATAAATAAAGGTTTAACAAAGGTTAAATAAAGGTTAAATAAAGGATAAATAAACGTTTAATAAAGGGTTAATAAAGGTTAAATAAAGGATAAATAAAGGATAAATAAAGGGTAAATAAAGGATAAATAAAGGATAAATAAAGGTTAAATAAAGGATAAATACAGGTTTAAAAAAGGTTTAAAAAAGGATTAATACACGTTAAATAAAGGATAAAGGGTTAAATAGAGGTTAAATGGAGGTTAAATAAAGGTTAAATAAAGGTCAAATAAAGGATTATGAAGGATAAACAAAGGTTTAATAAAGGATAAATAAGGTTTAAATAAAGGATAAATAAAGGTTAAATAAAGGATAAATAAAGGTTCAATAAAGGTATAATAAAGGTTAAATAAAGGATAAATAAAGGGTAAATAAAGGATAAATAAAGGTTAAACAAAGGATAAATACAGGTTTTAAAAAGTTTAAAAAAGGATTAATACACATTAAATAAAGGATAAAGGGTTAAATAGAGGTTAAATAAAGGTTAAATAAAGGTCAAATAAAGGATTATGAAGGATAAATAAAGGTTTAATAACAGATAAATAAGGTTTAAATAAAGGATAAATAAAGGTTAAATAAAGGATAAATAAAGGTTAAATAAAGGATAAATAAAGGTTCAATAAAGGTATGATAAAGGTTAAATGAAGGGTGAATAAATATTAAATAAAGGTTAAATAAAGGTTTAAAAAAGGTTTAATAGGCGTTAAATAAAGGATAAATATAGGTTAAATAAAGGATAAATAGAGGTTAAATAAATGTTAAATAAAGGTCAAATGAAGGATTAATAAAGGATAAATAAGGTTTAAATAAAGGATAAATAAAGGTTTAATGAAGGTTAAATAAAGGTTAAATAAAGGATAAATAAAGGTTTAATAAAGGTATAATAAAGGTTAAATAAAGGATAAAGATTAAATAAAGGATAAATAAAGGTTAAATAAAGGTTTAAAAAAGGTGTAATACACGTTAAATACAGTAAAGGATAAATAAAGGTTAAATAAAGGATACATAGAGGTTAAATAGAGGTTAAATAAAGGATAAATAAAGTTTGAATAAAGGATAAATAAAGGATAAATATAGGTTTAATAAAGGATAAATAAAGGTTAAATAAAAGATAAATAAAGGTTGAATAAAGGTTAAATAAAGGATAAATAAANTTTATTATACCTTTATTGAACCTTTATTTATCCTTTATTTAACCTTTATTTATCCTTTATTTAAACCTTATTTATCCTTTATTAAACCTTTGTTTATCCTTCATAATCCTTTATTTGACCTTTATTTAACCTTTATTTAACCTCCATTTAACCTCTATTTAACCCTTTATCCTTTATTTAACGTGTATTAATCCTTTTTTAAACCTTTTTTAAACCTGTATTTATCCTTTATTTAACCTTTATTTATCCTTTATTTATCCTTTATTTACCCTTTATTTATCCTTTATTTATCCTTTATTTAACCTTTATTAACCCTTTATTAAACGTTTATTTATCCTTTATTTAACCTTTATTTAACCTTTGTTAAACCTTTATTTATCATTATCAAGCACCTTGATAACAGTTTATCTGTTTTAACTGTGCTCTAGAAATAAAGATGACTTGACTTTACTTATCCTTTATCTACAAATCGCTGAACAGTCTTGCCCCCGACTATCTCTCTGATTTGATACAGCCGTATGTCCCACCACATTCTCAGAGGTCAGCAGACCAGTTACTTCTCACAGTTCCAGGAACTCCTCTTAAACACAGAGGTGACAGGGTCTTCTCTGTAGCAGGACCAAGACTCTGGAATGAGTTACCTGCTGCTCGTCAGACAGGCCCCTCCCTCTCGGTTTTCAAATCCTGTTTAAAGACCCATTACTGTTCTGTTGCTTTCAACACCAGATGATCTGTGTTTGGTCGTTTTATTTATTATCTGTGAGGATTTATGGCTATATTCTGCTTTTACTTCATTGTTGTTACCAGTTCATTGTTAAGTTGTTGTTACCAGTTCATTGTTAATTTGTTGTTACCAGTTCATTGTTAATTTGTTGTTACCAGTTCATTGTTAAGTTGTTGTTACCAGTTCATTGTTAATTTGTTGTTACCAGTTCATTGTTAATTTGTTGTTACCAGTTCATTGTTAATTTGTTGTTACCAGTTCATTGTTAATTTGTTGTTACCAGTTCATTGTTAATTTGTTGTTACCAGTTCATTGTTAATTTGTTGTTACCAGTTCATTGTTAATTTGTTGTTACCAGTTCATTGTTAATTTGTTGTTACCAGTTCATTGTTAAGTTGTTGTTACCAGTTCATTGTTAATTTGTTGTTACCAGTTCATTGTTAATTTGTTGTTACCAGTTCATTGTTAATTTGTTGTTACCAGTTCATTGTTAATTTGTTGTTACCAGTTCATTGTTAATTTGTTGTTACCAGTTCATTGTTAATTTGTTGTTACCAGTTCATTGTTAATTTGTTGTTACCAGTTCATTGTTAATTTGTTGTTACCAGTTCATTGTTAATTTGTTGTTACCAGTTCATTGTTAAGTTGTTGTTACCAGTTCATTGTTAATTTGTTGTTACCAGTTCATTGTTAATTTGTTGTTACCAGTTCATTGTTAAGTTGTTGTTACCAGTTCATTGTTAATTTGTTGTTACCAGTTCATTGTTAAGTTGTTGTTACCAGTTCATTGTTAATTTGTTGTTACCAGTTCATTGTTAATTTGTTGTTACCAGTTCATTGTTAAGTTGTTGTTACCAGTTCATTGTTAATTTGTTGTTACCAGTTCATTGTTAATTTGTTGTTACCAGTTCATTGTTGGTCCTTCCTTCTGAAAGTAAACTGGCTGTTTTTGGTCACAGAGGTTGTTTCATGACAGAGTTTTTTCTCCTGTAAAAATAAGAAAGAAAAACTCTTTTTCCTCCAGAGTTTTTGTTCCCTGTTTTTTGTATAAAGTGGAGAGGAGTGGGATCAGTGGTGATCTCCCAAGATCTAGTCTCATCCTCACAGGATCAGAAACGGGAGAGGAGAGGCATCAAATCACACCGTGCTCCTACACCCGGTCACTTGTCCCTCTTTCATGTTAGCATTCTATGAAGAAGTCTTCCTGTCTGTGGGACGAGGTTTGACACTCGCTCTGTCCAAAGACCATCCTCTAACCGTAGACTCTTGGTGACCAGAGGTCAGGGGTCAGGTTGATATAAGGATCAGGATCCTGGTCCTCTTCTGATTCATATTTCAAAAGTCCACTGGCTCCTGTGTCTGATACGTTTTAAGAAAAGAGCAGAAAGTTTGTGACTTAGATTCTGAGTCCATGGTGGTAAATTTAGTTTTTTATGGTTTTGACGTCCCTGAAGGTGAGGGAAGGAGCAGGGTGGTCTGAAGGTGAAGCTTGTGCCGGTCTGTGAGCGGCACACACAATGTTTCAGACATTCCACACACCCTGAGTTTCAGGGAAAAGCGTATTGTGTGTTTAGTGTTGTGAACTTTGTGTTCCTGCTAACAGTACAATGAGCACACGTAAAGTCACAATCAAGCATTTCATCAGAGTTTTACTGAAACTGAAGCTGATGTAAGAAGTGTCCAACCCCCGTGACGTTTCTCACGTCACACGTATTGAAAGTGGTGTTTTGTCTCGGCTCAGTGTCCGTTGCAGCTGAATTATAAATGTGCAGCTAACTGGAGGTTAAGGTTTGTGTGAGTCAGCTGGTCGCTGTCGGCGTGATAACCCCGGCGTTAAGAACCACAGCAGACTCCTCCCCTCGCCTTCTCTGTAATGAACTCCTGCTAATGACTGCCTTTGATCTCCCCCTCAGACCTCTCTCTCTCTCTCTCTCCTTCATCGCTCGCCTCTATTCACTCCTCTTCTGTTTACATCCTTCTTTCTATTTCTCCCCCCAAAATGCTAATACAGTTATTTTATTTTTACATCTTTCCTTTGTGGGGTGGAGTTTTCAATTCTCTGACCTAGACAAAAAAAAAAGTTTGTCTACTGACCTCAAAGTCTACGAAGCTTTTGGACCAAACTCAGCAACATTGCTGTAGTTGTAGTTTGTCACATCATGCAGGGTTGTACTGTAGTTGTATTGTGTCACATCATGCAGGGTTGTACTGTAGTTGTATTGTGTTGCATCTTGTAGGGTTGTACTGTAGTTGTATTGTGTTGCATCTTGTAGGGTTGTACTTTGTACTGTAGTTGTACTGTAGTTGTATTGTGTTGCATCATGCAGGGTTGTACTGTAGTTGTATTGTGTTGCATCATGCAGGGTTGTACTGTACAGTAGTTGTATTGTGTTGCATCATGCAGGGTTGTACTGTAGTTGTATTGTGTTGCATCATGCGGGGTTGTACTTTCGTTGTACTGTGTTGCATCATGCAGGGTTGTACTGTAGTTGTACTGTGTTGCATCATGCAGGGTTGTACTGTAGTTGTATTGTGTTGCATCTTGTAGGGTTGTACTGTAGTTGTATTGTGTTGCATCATGCAGGGTTGTACTGTAGTTGTATTGTGTTGCATCATGCAGGGTTGTACTGTAGTTGTACTGTGTTGCATCATGCAGGGTTGTACTGTAGTTGTATTGTGTTGCATCATGCAGGGTTGTACTGTAGTTGTATTGTGTTGCATCATGCAGGGTTGTACTGTAGTTGTATTGTGTTGCATCATGCAGGGTTGTACTGTAGTTGTATTGTGTTGCATCATGCAGGGTTGTACTGTAGTTGTACTGTGTTGCATCATGCAGGGTTGTACTGTAGTTGTATTGTGTTGCATCATGCAGGGTTGTACTGTAGTTGTACTGTGTTGCATCATGCAGGGTTGTACTGTAGTTGTATTGTGTTGCATCATGCAGGGTTGTACTGTAGTTGTATTGTGTTGCATCATGCAGGGTTGTACTGTAGTTGTATGTATGTACTGTGTTGCATCATGCAGGGTTGTACTGTAGTTGTACTGTGTTGCATCATGCAGGGTTGTACTGTAGTTGTATTGTGTTGCATCTTGTAGGGTTGTACTGTAGTTGTATTGTGTTGCATCATGCAGGGTTGTACTGTAGTTGTATTGTGTTGCATCATGCAGGGTTGTACTGTAGTTGTATTGTGTTGCATCATGCAGGGTTGTACTGTAGTTGTACTGTGTTGCATCATGCAGGGTTGTACTGTAGTTGTATTGTGTTGCATCATGCAGGGTTGTACTGTAGTTGTACTGTGTTGCATCATGCAGGGTTGTACTGTAGTTGTACTGTGTTGCATCATGCAGGGTTGTACTGTAGTTGTACTGTGTTGCATCATGCAGGGTTGTACTGTAGTTGTATTGTGTTGCATCATGCAGGGTTGTACTGTAGTTGTATTGTGTTGCATCATGCGGGGTTGTACTGTAGTTGTACTGTAGTTGTATTGTGTTGCATCTTGTAGGGTAGTACTGTAGTTGTATTGTGTTGCATCATGCAGGGTTGTACTGTAGTTGTACTGTGTTGCATCATGCAGGGTTGTACTGTAGTTGTACTGTGTTGCATCATGCAGGGTTGTACTCAGGGAACCCCCGACCTACGAACGAGTTAGGGACCTAAGAACGGTTCGCAGCTCGATCCGTTCGTAGGTAGGGGGTGAAAATTATATTTTTAAAAAAAATTATTCATTCATTCATTCATTCAACCTTTATTTATCATGCTAACGGAGCGCGCACACACATTAAATGTACAGTAGTGTACTGTAATGTTAAACATTGCTATTCACATTTACAGAATAAATAAAAATATATTTTCTTACTTTGAGATGGTCAAAGCCGACATCTTAGGTTGCCATGCGTTGATTGTTGTCGGGGCCGAGCAGCGCGGCGGCCGGCCAGTGAACCACCGCAGCTGCTCCAGACCTGTGTTAGCTAGCTGGCTAGCTTCTGCTAGCCAAGCCATGAGCTGGTGTTGGAGCGGCGGCGCGATCAATCTGTAGCTCCTGCTCCAGCCTGAGACGTCCACAGAGCTCACAGAGACGTTTCCAGCTCGTAATTAATCCATATGAAGCCATCCTGGTCACCAGTCTTCGGCCGGCTACCGTGTTAGCTCCCGTGTTAGCTTCTGGAGCTAGCCAGGCCGGAGGTGTAGCCAGGCCGGCCGGAGGTGTTCGCACGGCGGCCTGGCACGATCGGCGATAAATCCGCTGCTTCCTGAGACATCCACAAAGTTCACAGAGACGTTTCCAGCTCGTAATTAATCCATATGAAGCCATCCTGGTCACCAGTCTTCGGCTGGCTCCCGGGCAGCTAACCTAAAATGGCGTCCGGTGTTCTGTGACCGGAGACCCCAGTGACTGAACCTAAAATGGCGTCCGCCGTCCGGTGTTCTACATTAATTTGTGACCGTGTAAACTGAAGACCTACTTCCTGTTGCCCAAGATTGCTCAGAAATTGCTCAAAAATGATCAGAAATGATCTTTTTTATCATAATTATTATTTATAAAGCCTTTAAAACAACCAGAACATGAAATTAAGAACATTTAAACACAAAAACACAAAAAAAAAAAAATTTTTTTTTTTTTTTAATACAGTAATTTCATATTTTTATTAAATATGATATGTTCGTAGGTCCCGTGGTTCGCAGGTCGATGGGGTCGTAGGTCGGGGGTTACCTGTAGTTGTATTGTGTTGCATCATGCAGGGTTGTACTGTAGTTGTACTGTGTTGCATCATGCAGGGTTGTACTGTAGTTGTATTGTGTTGCATCATGCAGGGTTGTACTGTAGTTGTATTGTGTTGCATCATGCAGGGTTGTACTGTAGTTGTACTGTAGTTGTACTGTGTTGCATCATGCAGGGTTGTACTGTAGTTGTACTGTGTTGCATCATGCAGGGTTGTACTGTAGTTGTATTGTGTTGCATCATGCAGGGTTGTACTGTAGTTGTACTGTGTTGCATCATGCAGGGTTGTACTGTAGTTGTATTGTGTTGCATCATGCAGGGTTGTACTGTTGTTGTATTGTGTTGCATCATGCAGGGTTGTACTCTAGTTGTACTGTGCTGCATCATGTAGGGTTGAAATGTAGTTGTATTGTGTTGCATCATGCAGGGTTGTACTGTAGTTTTATTGTGTTGCATCATGCAGGGTTGTACTGTAGTTTTATTGTGTTGCATCTTGCAGGGTTGTACTGTAGTTTTATTGTGTTGCATCTTGCAGGGTTGTACTGTAGTTGTATTGTGTTGCATCATGCAGGGTTGTACAGTACTGTAGTTTTATTGTGTTGCATCATGCAGGGTTGTACTGTAGTTTTATTGTGTTGCATCATGCAGGGTTGTACTGTAGTTTTATTGTGTTGCATCATGCAGGGTTGTACTGTAGTTGTACAGGTAGTCCCCGACTTACGAGCGAGTTCCGTTACAACGAGTTGCTCGTAAAGCGAAAATTCGTAACTTGGAACGGCCGCCACGTGTCTCGTAAGTCCGGAATTTCGCTCGTAAGTTGGAACGGTTTTGCTAGCGCGACTACAAACACTCGTTTTTCATCGAAAAACTGCTTACGAGTGCATAAAAATGATCGGAAACGTGTGTCCACATGTTTAGCTAACGAACTGTGGTGAAAAAACACAGAAAAATTCTGTATTTTTTGCGTTTTTTCCAAAAATTCGCCAGCTCGTAAGTCCGGAACCTCGTAGGTCAGAGCGCTCGTAAGTCGGGGACTACCTGTATTGTGTTGCATCATGCAGGGTTGTACTGTAGTTGTATTGTGTTGCATCATGCAGGGTTGTACTGTAGTTGTATTGTGTTGCATCATGCAGGGTTGTACTGTAGTTGTATTGTGTTGCATCATGCAGGGTTGTACTGTAGTTGTATTGTGTTGCATCATGCAGGGTTGTACTGTAGTTGTATTGTGTTGCATCATGCAGGGTTGTACTGTAGTTGTATTGTGTTGCATCATGCAGGGTTGTACTGTAGTTGTATTGTGTTGCATCATGCAGGGTTGTACTGTAGTTGTATTGTGTTGCATCATGCAGGGTTGTACTGTAGTTGTATTGTGTTGCATCATGCAGGGTTGTACTGTAGTTGTATTGTGTTGCATCATGCAGGGTTGTACTGTAGTTTTATTGTGTTGCATCATGCAGGGTTGTACTGTAGTTTTATTGTGTTGCATCATGCAGGGTTGTAGCCTGGTTAAAACCAGACCCTTGTCCTTCACTTCGCTTCGTACTAGGGTCTGGACTTTCTCTATCCACCTTATTCCTACGCCCCATGACGCTTTGCGCGAAATGTGCACACGACTTCCGGTTGACCGGAAACACCGTTTGTTTACATGCGAGTAATACAGTTGAAGACAGTCCAAACTTTGTTGTTTTAGTTCATTAAAAATGTGGGAACACCACTCGTTTTGTTAAAAGAGGAGGGACAAATAAAAAGAAATTACAGATGTTACCTGATCGCGCAGACATAATTTAAAAATACATAAATAGCGAACGCGTTTGCTCCGGCCTCTCGGCTAAGGTTTGTTAGCAGCTATCTCGGCTAAAAATACCGGTCGCGTCTGAGATCTATCGTTTTAAGACAGTAAATCTTCCAAAACTCTCATTAATAAACCCTCCCCGAATAAAAAGATGTTACCTGATCGCGCAGACATAATTTAAAAATACATAAATAGCGAACGCGTTTGCTCCGGCCTCTCGGCTAAGGTTTGTTAGCAGCTATCTCGGCTAAAAATACCGGTCGCGTCTGAGATCTATCGTTTTAAGACAGTAAATCTTCCAAAACTCTCATTAATAAACCCTCCCTGAATAAAAAGAAATTACAGATGTTACCTGATCGCGCAGACACAGCCATAGAGTAGGATGCAGGAACACTCTTTCTTTGTTTTGGGTCCGTGTTGAAAACACTGTTGTTTTAGCCAAAGATTTAGCTTGGTCCGGTTGTTGGTGCAGCCGCGAACAGCACAGCAGGTACCTGAACCCCGGTAGGACATTTCAGTAAACGTTCCGTTTAAACAAAAGCTGTGTTTGCTCCGATAAAATGAATGAAAATAACTTTCAAAAACACCCGCGATCCATACTCCGCCTATGGAATACAGGCACTTCCGGTGTCGGACAGGAAGTACAATGCACATTCGTTTCTACAGTGACACCCCCAAGAATAAGGTGGATAGTGAACCAATTCTTGCTGGAGGCGTGGCCTCTGCTGAGGAACAAAACCATTGGATCTTGGAAAAATTTTGAACAGGTAAAAGCATTCTGCTCCCTCCCCCTCAGAGCCATATATGGCTGCTCCCCCGTGCTCTGTTGAACTTGACATCTGCTCCACCTCCTGCAGCTTTTTCTCTCGCTGCACCTGCATATTCTGTGTTTATATGTTAATAAAACGTTCTAAAAAATAAAATAAAAACATGGATCGCTGGTCCAGCACACCAGAAGACTAGAAAATTTGATGGGAATCTGGCAGCAACGTAAAACCCGAGTTTAATTCTCTCGTGACAACCTGAGGCATTTCCTCATCAGCGGAGGGTGAGGAGGAGGAGGGAGGAGGGAGCGATCACTTGACTTTTGGCCAAAAAAACAAAAGAAAACTCCAGATAAGGGATTAAGAAGGGGAAATTAATACATTTGTGTCACATATAAAACAGTCCTGCATCGCTTTGAATGAGAACATACGGCTGCTCGCTGGCTGCGCTGGGACAGGTGGGGGCGTGGGTTAGGGGCCAAAAACTCCGCCCCTTCTTTTCTCTGATTGGTCCGGTCAAAAATCAGCCAGAGAAATCGTTGTCTATGGGAGAAGTCCCAGACTGAGCAGTGAAGGGAAATGAGAATTGAGCGGAGCTGTGCAGGAAGGTGAGGGCCAGGCTAGCAGGGTTGTACTGTAGTTGTACTGTGCGGCATCATGCAGGGTTGTACTTTGTACTGTAGTTGTATTGTGCAGCATCATGCAGGGTTGTACTGTCGTTGTACTGTGCGGCATCATGCAGGGTTGTACTTTGTACTATAGTTGTACTGTGTTGCATCATGCAGGGTTGTACTGTACTGTAGTTGTATTGTGTTGCATCATGCAGGGTTGTACTGTCGTTGTATTGTGCGGCATCATGCAGGGTTGTACTTTGTACTATAGTTGTACTGTGTTGCATCATGCAGGGTTGTACTGTAGTTGTATTGTGTTGCATCATGCAGGGTTGTACTGTCGTTGTACTGTGCGGCATCATGCAGGGTTGTACTTTGTACTATAGTTGTACTGTGTTGCATCATGCAGGGTTGTACTGTAGTTGTATTGTGTTGCATCATGCAGGGTTGTACTGTCGTTGTATTGTGCGGCATCATGCAGGGTTGTAATTTGTACTATAGTTGTACTGTGTTGCATCATGCAGGGTTGTACTGTCGTTGTATTGTGTTGCATCATGCAGGGTTGTACTATAGTTGTACTGTTGCATCTTGCAGGGTTGTACTGTAGTTGTATTGTGCGGCATCATGCAGGGTTGTACTTTGTACTGTAGTTGTACTGTGCGGCATCATGCAGGGTTGTACTTTGTACTATAGTTGTACTGTGTTGCATCATGCAGGGTTTTACTGTAGTTGTATTGTGTTGCATCATGCAGGGTTGTACTGTAGTTGTATTGTGTTGCATCATGCAGGGTTGTACTGTAGTTGTATTGTGTTGCATCATGCAGGGTTGTACTATACTGTAGTTGTATTATGTTGCATCATGCAGGGTTGAAATGTAGTTGTATTGTGTTGCATCATGCAGGGTTGTACTGTAGTTGTATTGTGTTGCATCATGCAGGGTTGTACTGTAGTTGTATTGTGTTGCATCATGCAGGGTTGTACTGTCGTTGTACTGTGCAGCATCATGCAGGGTTGTACTTTGTACTGTAGTTGTACTGTGCTGCATCATGCAGGGTTGTACTGTCGTTGTATTGTGCGGCATCATGCAGGGTTGTACTTTGTACTGTAGTTGTACTGTGTTGCATCATGCAGGGTTGTACTGTCGTTGTATTGTGTTGAATCTTGCAGGGTTGTACTTTGTACTGTAGTTGTACTGTGCTACATCATGCAGGGTTGTTCTGTAGTTGTATTGTGTTGCATCATGAAGGGTTGTACTTTGTACTGTAGTTGTACTGTGCTGCATCATGCAGGGTTGTACTGTCGTTGTATTGTGTTGCATCTTGCAGGGTTGTACTTTGTACTGTAGTTGTACTGTGCTACATCATGCAGGGTTGTTCTGTAGTTGTATTGTTGTGTTGTATCATGCAGGGTTGTACTGTAGTTGTATTGTGTTGCATCTTGCAAGGTTGTACTTTGTACTGTAGTTGTATTGTGTTGCATCTTGCAGGGTTGTACTGTAGTTGTATTGTGTTGCATTTTGCAGGATTGTACTTTGTACTGTAGTTGTATTGTGTTGCATCTTGCAGGGTTGTACTTTGTACTGTAGTTGTATTGTGTTGCATCTTGCAGGGTTGTACTTTGTACTGTAGTTGTATTGTGTAGCATCATGCAGGGTTGTACTGTAGTTGTATTGTTGTGTTGCATCATACAAGGTTGTACTGTAGTTGTATTGTGTTGCATCTAGCAGGGTTCTACTTTGTACTGTATGTAGTTGTATTGTGTAGCATCATGCAGGGTTGTACTGTAATTGTTGTATTGCATTTTATCAGGGTTGTACTTTGTACTGTAGTTGTATTGTGTTGCATCATACACGGTTGTACTGTAGTTGTATTGTTGTGTTGCATCATACAAGGTTGTACTGTAGTTGTGTTGCATCATGCAGGGTTGTTCTGTAGTTGTATTGTGTTGCATCATACAAGGTTGTACTGTAGTTGTACAGTATTGTTGTGTTGCATCATACAAGGTTGAACTGTAGTTGTATTGTTGTGTTGCATCATACAAGGTTGTACTGTAGTTGTATTGTGTTGCATCATGCAGGGTTGTTCTGTAGTTGTATTGTGTTGCATCATGCAGGGTTGTTCTGTAGTTGTATTGTGTTGCATCATACATGGTTGTACTGTAGTTGTACAGTATTGTTGTGTTGCATCATACAAGGTTGTACTGTAGTTGTATTGTTGTGTTGCATCATACAAGGTTGTACTGTAGTTGTATTGTTGTGTTGCATCATGCAGGGTTGTACTGTAGTTGTATTGTGTTGCATCATGCAGGGTTGTACTGTAAATGTATTGTGTTGCATCATGCAGGGTTGTACTGTAGTTGTATTGTGTTGCATCATGCAGGGTTGTACTGTAGTTGTACTGTATTGTGTTGCATCATGCAGGGTTGTACTGTAGTTGTACTGTGTTGCATCATGCAGGGTTGTACTGTAGTTTTATTGTGTTGCATCATGCAGGGTTGTACTGTAGTTGTATTGTGTTGCTTCATGCAGGGTTGTACTGTAGTTGTATTGTGTTGCATCATGCAGGGTTGTACTGTCAGTGCAGTGAAGAACCCTGACAGATACATTATCTTATCTAAACATTTCCAGACTGTTTTTAAATCCATTGTTTTTGTCTCCACAGTCTAACAAAGTTCCTGTTGTGCAGCCGTCCCATGCGGTCCATCCCCTAACGCCGCTGATCACATACAGTGACGAGCACTTCTCGCCAGGCTCCCATTCTGGTCATCATCCCCAAGACGTGAACAACAAACAAGGTGTGAAGCAAAACAACAACTTAGAATAAGTAATGACTGCTTTTACGCATTTAACAAATCTTTTCAAATACTTTTTAAAAGATGAAACGGAGCTAAATCGGCAGAAATTACACTTTGTTTCATCCTAAAGAAGTCCTTATATGTAAAAAAAAAAAAAAAAAAAAAAAAGAAAGACATTTGCTGATGCAAAGCACCAATCTAAGGCCATCTCATGGATTTCCTGACATATAAAAGTTTTTGATGCAATTCATAAAAGTAATTTAATAGAATCTTGTTAAGTCTAATAAAGTTGAGCTTTCTTTTTTTCATTTACCCTTTATTTAATAGTCTCGTTGAGTTACGAGAACTCATTTTCAAGAAGACCTGTTTAGGGAGCAGATGGTGGGGGTTGCTCAGGGGCCCAGCGTGGGGCGAATGAGGGTGGAGGCAGGTGTGGGTGTTTCACCTTTTCCACCCACATTTTAATGTTGATGGTACAGGGAGTTGAACCTGCGACTTTTCCGAACACAGGCCCATCTTCTAACCTCTGCGCCACCACTCCCCTTGCATCAGCTTGCATCAGGATAATTTATTAAAAGTTGATTCAGAATCCAAGATTATGTGTTGATGCAGAATGTCAAAGTAAAAGCATAAATTATATCAGCTATTTGAATGAACCTGAAGGTATAAGAAAGTGTTGTTTTCAAAACTTGTTTAAGATCCTAAAAAAGGTAGGTTTTACTGAAACATTTAGAGCAATTCAAGAATGTTTATTTCACTGAGGTACTTGACAGTTGATTAAAAAAAATCACACAACACTGGGAGGTGTCAGTAGAGAATTTTGGTGTAAACTGGTGCGCTGAGCCCTTCCAGGCGTGGGATGATGCACTGAGCTCTTCCAGTTGGTAGGATGGTGCGCTGCACCCTTAGACCAGTGGGAGGGTGTGCTGAAGCCTTTCAGCCTATGAGATGGTGCACTGAGCCCTTCCAGCCAGTGGGATGGTGCGTTGAGGACTTCCAGCAATGGCATAATGTGCTGAGCCCTTCCAGCCAGTGGGATGGTGCGATGAACCTTCCAGTTGGTGGGATGGTAAGCTGAGCCCTTCTAATTGGTAGGCTGGTATGAATATATCTTTATTGGCATCGTCATTTCACCAGAGCACAAAAACATTGCAATTGAAGTACACACCGTCCTTGAGATGGGGACGTGTACACGCAGCCGCAGCAGTAATAAAACCGCGCCGCAACAATCAGATTTGGAAAAAAGGAAGGTTACAATAGGGTAATCAGTGGTATTCAAAAAATCTAACTCATTTTGTCTTACAGGACACTATATGATATAGCCAAAAAACTCTACCAGCAAGCACAGTTAAGACAAGTCACATGTTGCATTTGGGGGCGAAGCAGTGAGACAAGTCTGTGAGCACCGTCCAGATTAAAGCACAGTTCTGCAGATGGGGCCAGCCGGCCTTATCTGACTTAAAGCACACAGAGAGCTCTCGGGGGAGGGGGGGATTGCGACAGTGGTTCCCTTCTTCAGTTGCTTAGACTTCAGGAGAAATTTGTAGTCAGCCTTGTTCAAGGCTGCTCGGGGAGTCTGATTAGATTAGTTTGATTTATCTTTCAGGGCAGGCTTCGGTGAACTTTCCCGTAGCCTTGAGTCCAGGTGCTGTCTGAAATCCAATTCTTCCAAATTATGTGAAGCTTTCAGTTAGTGGAATGGTAACCTGAGCCCTTCTAGTTTGTAGGATGGTGTGCTGAGCCCTTTCAGTTGGTGGGATGGTGTGCTAAGCCCTTCCAGCCAGTGGGATGGGGTGCTGAGCCTTTACAGTTGGTGGGATGGTGCGCTGAGCCCTTCTAATTGGTAGGATGGTATGCTGAGCCCTTTCAGTTAGTGGAATGGTAAGCTGAGCCCTTCTAGTTTGTAGGATGGTGTGCTAAGCCCTTCCAGCCAGTAGGATGGTATGCTGAGCCCTTTCAGTTAGTGGAATGGTGTAACAAATCTATAGGCCGTTTGTGTAATCAAACACTTACGAGGTCAGTTTACTGACTTACCTATAGTTTAGATGAAAGATCCGAGCAGATTTTATCTACCCAAACCTACCATCAGTTTCACGGGGTCTCAACTTTTTCAGAATAAATCAATAAAATCGGTGATGTGATTAGCCAGAAATGTAATTTCACGAGAGACTTCAACTTATGTTGGTCTACCAGAAAATAGACCTTTTATTGAAACTATCACAAAAATTACATTAAACATTTGTATCGATATTAGCTCTGATTTAATAACTACGTTGACAAGAATTCAAATTAAAACAAACAGACAGTTAGAAACTTTTCTGTTGGCACATTACTTACAGTTTACATTTAGAAATAAACATAAAGAGTTAAGGAGGAAGAATAAAGAAAGGAAATGGTTGAATCTTATCTTGAGATGTGTAACCAGAGTGGTTCATCCTCTGTTTGGTTTCGGCTGGACACCCGTACCGTGATGAAATGACGTTTACCTTTGTGAAGATTTTCTTATCTCGACTCCAGTAAAGTAGTCAAGCCAGACGCGCATGCCGGCTGCGTTTTATAGGCGACACATTTTCATCCTGCCACCGTCTCGTGAGGTTCGCTTTGGCCTCCCAGAGTAATGTTATCAGCTCCGGTTTGGTTTCAAGATAACTTCCAGGAAAAGTGTTCACAACTTGGAGCAGTGACCCTCAGATGGCTAACAGCTGACGTGCTGTTGGCCTCGCTGAAGACGTGGGCCTTTGACTGATGGCCGGGACGTACAACAGCTTGGAGGAAGACGTCTATGCATCTTCCATTCTCCCAGAGAACTCACTGTTGTAGAGCTCGTGGTTCCCTTTGCACTCTAAGAATCAACAGGAAGTGTCCCTTAAGAAGGGGGTGTGACTTAGTCACATACTTCCTGCTGATTGGTTGTCGTACCCCTAGAGAGGGTGTGACTTTGCAAGTGAGTGAGTTTGAGTGACAGATGATAGGGTAGACAATACATAGAAAACATACGTCAGTTGATGCAGGTGCATGTGAACAAGCCATGTAATTTGTTTTGAGAACAGATTCATTGTTTTTAGAAAGGACGGGAGACAGAAAGCAAATTATGTCTGGAACTTTTCCTTCGTTCCAAAAACACTTCAAACAAATACGACGGATTGTTCAGTCAACTTTAAGACAGTTATTCTGCACAGAGCAGACAGTTTAGAGCAAGATCATTCTGAGATGTTCTCTTAACTTTGGCATATTTAAAATATACCAGCTTAGTAAAATCATCATTAAATGACAAAAATATACTGTAGATCAATTCTGAATTAACACACATTAAAGAGAAAGTTCAATCTGATTAATTAGTGTCCATTAATCCAAAATAATTGTAACAAATATAAGTGTCCATTTGTCTCCTTGAGAGTTTCAAGAAGGTGTAACACTGAGAGTTTCAAAGAGATGCAGAGAGGTGTACTTGAAGGTCAAGACAGAGGGCCTGTATCACTACAATGGTAAGCTGAGCCGTTCCAGTTGGTGGGGTGGTGCGCTGAGCCCTTCCAGCCAGTAGGATGGTGCGCTAAGCCGTTCCAGTTGGTGGGGTGGTGCACTGAGCCATTCCAGCCAGCGGGATGGTGCACTGAGCCATTCCAGCCAGTAGGATGGTGCACTGAGCCCTTTCAACCAGTGGGATAGTGCGATGAACCCTTCCAGTTGGTGGGATGGTGAGCTGAGCCCTTCAAGTTGGTAGAATGGTACACTGAGCCCTTCCAGCCAGTGGGATAGTGTGCTGGGCCCTTCTAGCTGTGGGATAGTGCTCTGAGAACTTCCAGCCAATAGGATAGTGCACACAGCCCTTCTAGCCAGTGTGATGGTGTGATTACTATTGCAATTGGTTGGATGGTGTGCTGAGCTCTTCCAGCCAGTGGGATGGTGCGCTGAGCTCTTCCAGCCAGTGGGATGGTGCGCTGAGTCCTTCTAATTGGTGGGATGGTGCGCTGAGTCCTTCCATCCAGTGGGATAGTGCAATGAACCCTTCCAGCGATGGCATGATGCGCTGAGCCCTTCCAGCTGTGGGATAGTGCTCTGAGAACTTCCAGCCCGTAGGATGGTGCGATGAACCCTTTCAGTTGGTGGGATGGTGTGCTGAGTCCTTCCATCCAGTAGGATGGTGTCCTGATGCCAATGGCATCGTACACTGAGACCTTCCAGCCGGTGGGATGGTGTGCTGCTGACCCCTTTGCACTGCCTCATGCCTGGCACCCACTGCCTCGATTTCGGGCGGCTGAAGCGGCCGGTTTACATTCAAAGTCTATGAGGAGACGCGTGGAGTCACGGCGACCAGGGAAGCTGCGCGATTCGAGTGATCGAAGTGGCGCGGCAGCAGCCTAAAGTTCCCTTTGCGGGCACGCGCGCGTCCAAAGCAACCTAGCCGTTGAGCCGCCGACGTCCCAAATGTTGATCTCTGGAGGCTCGACGCATCCGGCAAACAGTCGGGAGAGCCTCTGCTATCTGATTACACAACCACAACGGGACTTTTTTTGGACTTTTTAAACTTACCGGATCGACCCTCCATGAATTGGAACCAAACTCCGGTAAGAAACGTGGCATTTTTACAGTTGCTGCTGACAGGCTGCTGTTCTCTCCAGTGTAGATCACCCCAAACATAAAAAAAAAGTTTTAATCTCATCAAAGACCGTCTGAGGTGCAGTTAACACAACAACTGAACCCGGAAGACGAGCTAAACCCCTCCTCTCTGCTACCCCCTAGTGTACGTCATCAGACGGTCTTCAGTGGTTTGGTGGGACCCTGACAAGCGGCCAAAAGGAGACGGCAGGCGCGTTTCGAGTTGTGCAGTGGGGACCAGGCATCACAGGAATAACATGAAGCTGCAGCTCTGATAGCTGCAGAAGAGCTCCTCTTGTTGTCTGGACGAGCTCCTCAGCCCTGCACAGCTGGAGGCGTTGGCAGCAGCTCCCTGGTGTTGGGGGGAAAAAACATGGGCCAAACATAGTTTTGTCTTGTACCTTTTTACTTTGCCCTGCTTTCTTCTCCTGCGACTGCCACTTAAAAAGACGACGCATCAGACAAGTTGTAGGCTACGACACTGAAAGAAGAAGGTTCTGAGTGACTGGCTATAAATAACGATGTGGAACAGAGCTCGATGATAATTCGGAGATGAGGAGAGCAGAGCGATTAAAGAACCCGCGCTCTACATACGCCACGCATCTGAGACATCGTTTTTCTAACAGATGCAGAACTAACAAGCAACAACACACGGAGCGCTGTAGATTTATTTAGTGTTTTACGTTTTACATTGGTTTCTGACAAAAATAAAGTGTGTGGGGGGGACGCCCCTTGGGGAAG
>JBBPBX010041078.1:0-12375 GCA_038048925.1 Garcialebias charrua
GATCAACCCAGCTGTTGAAAACAGCCAGGGAGCTGCTTTGCTGGGCAAACGTTCACCTCAGATCGCTGAGGGCTGTTTACATCCCAGGGGTGCTAAACAGAGGTGCCGATATCATGTCAAGAGGGGGGCCTCTGGACAGAGATTGGACATTGCACCCGGACCTGGTGTCTCAAATCTGGTCCAGGTTCGGGAGGGCCGAGGTGGACTTGTTCGCAACGCGCGAGAATTCACAGTGCCCCCTGTTCTTCTCCCTGAGTCCCCTCGACACCCCACCATTGGGGGTGGACGCGTTTGCTCACAAACCATGGCCGAAGGTATTGAGTTACGCTTTCCCGCCTGTTCCTCTGCTATCCACACTGCTGGAAAGAGTACGAGAGGAGGGAGTGCCAGTCATTCTGATCGCTCCGGAGCGCGTGAACGCCCCATGGTTCCCGGTCCTGAAGCAGCTGTCAGGCCACTCTTGGAAACTCCCTTGGAGAGACGACGCTCTCCTACAGGCAGGGGGTGCAATAACGAGCCCTCCAGTCATAGGTCAGCACCTGTGGGCTTGGACGCTGAACGACAACGCTTAGAAAACCTCGGTTTCTCTAAAGATGTCATTGGTACCATTCAGGGCTCGCGTGCACAGTCTACAATAGCTGTTTACGCTTCAAAATGGGCAGCTTTTCAGCGTTGGTGTACGGAGAGACATCTGGACCCATGTTCATGTCACCTGGGTCCAATTTTATCTTTCCTACAACTATTGCTAGACAGAAATCTGGCTTTCAGCACCATTAAAACATATGCTGCAGCAATTTCATCATGTCATGAGGGGTTTCATGATAGGACCGTGTTTAATCATGCCATAATGAAACGTTTCTTGAGAGGTGTTCGCCGTCTTAGGCCAGTTTCACGGTCCTTGGCTCCTCAATGGGACTTGGTTACTGTCTTGAACGCACTAACTAAGAATCCTTTTGAGCCTCTAAATGAGGTCCCACTAAAGTTCTTATCATTTAAAACGGCTCTGTTGTTGGCTCTTACGTCAACTAAAAGAGTAAGTGACCTTTCTGGTCTGTCTGTTTCTCCTTCCTTCTTAAAAATACAAGGAGACGGGAGTTCTGCTGAACTTAGGCCTAACCCAACATTCACGCCTAAGGTCATAACGTCTTCATTCAAGTCCAGGATCATCACACTGGACGGGTTTTGCCTTCCTCCTCATTCTAAACCAGAGGAGGAGCAGCTCCACTTGCTTTGCCCGGTCCGAGCTCTCAGATGTTACGTAGAACGCACTGTTGCAATACGTAAATCTGATAGGCTCTTTGTGCATTTCAGAGAAGGCTCTCAGGGTCAACCTTTGACCCCTCAGCGCTTGTCGCATTGGTTGTGTGAGGCCATCTCCCAGGCTTACAGTTCGGCTGGTGTACAGCCTCCCGAGGGCATTAAAGCTCATTCCACTCGAGGAATGGCGGCTTCCACTGCCTTGGTCAATGGTTTGTCGGTACAGGATATCTGCTCCGCAGCTTCCTGGTCGTCAGTAACTCCATTCATTCGTTTTTATCTGCGAGATGTCTCCAGCTCCTCTTTGACACATTCTGTCCTCAGGGTTGCAGCGGAGTAAAAAACTTTCATTATCAATAAAACTATTGATTAAATGACACAGTCGTTTCTGTCTTTATTGATGGGCAATACCGTACAGAACACCTGCTAGTACCCTCGGTGAGGGTGGCGGTTGCCAGGTTGTTGGTTCCAGTCAGACCCAGTGAGGCATGGACCATATCCTGCTTCGCCTTTAACCCACTAGGGCGTGGCTTAAAGGGCGATAGCCTGCATGAAATATAACGTTGGTTACGTACTGTAACCCCAGATTATATGAATGCAGGCAGAGCCCTTTAAGCCCCGGGCCTCCCTGGCTCTTGGTGAAAAATTGTTTTACCTTACTTGGGAGCCGATTCTCGGTCAGCATCAGAATAAATAGCAGACCGAGGCGGGGCCCACGGCAGGTGGGCGTGGACTAGAAGTCTTCAGTGATTGGCGCGAAGCGCAAGGGTAAACCCACTAGGGCGTGGCTTAAAGGGCTCTGCCTGCATTCATATAATCTGGGGTTACAGTACGTAACCAACGTTTTCGCGGCACTACCCATAATTCATAGCGGAAGCCGGGAGTGTACTTCCGCCCGCGGTCCCGCGCTCTTGTTTACGTTTGTGGGGAAACATACTTGCTAGCGATTTATTTATTTATTTACACAAAAGTTTCCTTTACCTCACGTAAATGGAAGCACATAAGAGGTGGATAATTCCAAGGATGTTTTAAGAAGCTGCGAAGATAAGACGTTAACTGCGAAGATAAGACGTTATCTGTGCTTCAGCTGTCACTGAGCAGTGACAGCTGAAGCACAGTTAACGTCTTATCTCACTGCTCACGGACAGGCTGACTGGACACTGTGGAAGGTACATCACTTATCTGATATCAGAATATTTAGATCACAGCCAGACATTAATATAGTCAGAGTTCAAGTCTGTGCTGTGAATGGAAGCATACATTTAATATAAAATTGGTTGAAAATGTCACAATTGAAATGTACAAAGTTGAAACACATGCTGTTTAATTAACAAGTTGATAAAGTAGTTATATATTTTCTGCAATATTCAAATACAAGATAATATGAAATATGTACATTGTTTTGAGAAAACCATGTGTTGCCATTTAAAGAAGAACCTGTTACATTGTGGTTGAATAAAACAAAAAAAGAAGTCATTTTTCAGTTGATCTCATACATACACTATTACATAAGCTTTTCAACAAAAACATTCATGGTGTATTATATACAAAAGAGAAACATAGAAATTATTTACTCCATATCTAAACATTTCTGTGTTAAGGTCCTCTCTCAGGTCGTAGAATCTTCAACCAGCAGACTCCCAGGACATGGATGGAAACTCGACTTCGTCCAGAAGTTTTGTGCAGTCGTACACACAGCAACAAACGAGTTAAAATCTTCTATAAATAAATCTGCTGTTCATTTACATTTGTTATTTTTGTTGTTATTTCAATAATTAAAATACACTGTTCAATGTCTAATAATGTGAAGTAGTTTCATTGTGATGTCACCCATACTACTCATTGTAATAAACATAAATAAAAACTAAAGGTCCTGATTGTTCTTAGGCCAGTGTTTTTATTCACATGTGCAAAGCAAAAAAACATTCATTTTGCTTATAAGTTTTGATCACCCAGGAGACTGACAAAGTTCAGAATAAAAGCTATAATTATACATTTAAAACAGTTGAAACTGAATACTGTACAATATGACAACTGTGGGTGGTGTTGTCTTAATGAAAATGAATTGGCACAGAATAAAGATCAAAACCAATTCAACAAGCAATGATGGAGACCAGCAAACTGAACAGATTTCTCTTCATGTGGAACTGTCCGATTTCAGCCAACTCCACAGGAATCCAAAGTGTAGATCTGAGACTGGACCCAGGTGTACAAACTTATCTCTGGATGGATCTCGTGGCTTCAGTCTTCTGTAAAGTAGAAAAAGAAAACTTGTCTTGTCATAGACAGTGTGAACAGTACAGTACAGTATTTGTACTAAAATGAGTAAATAAAGCATTTACTTAATGTAGGATCTTATCCCTGGATGGATCTCGTGGCTTCAGTCTTCTGTAAAGTAGAAAAAGAAAACTTGTCTTGTCATAGACAGTGTGAACAGTACAGTACAGTATTTGTACTAAAATGAGTAAATAAAGCATTTACTTAATGTAGGATCTTATCCCTGGATGGATCTCGTGGCTTCAGTCTTCTGTAAAGTAGAAAAAGAAAACTTGTCTTGTCATAGACAGTGTGTACAGTACAGTATTAGTACTAAAATGAGTAAATAAAGCATTTACTTAATGTAGGATCTTATTTCTGGATGGATCTCGTGGCTTCAGTCTTCTGTAAAGTAGAAAAAGAAAACTTGTCTTGTGATAGACAGTGTGAACAGTACAGTACAGTATTTGTACTAAAATGAGTAAATAAAGCATTTACTTAATGTAGGATCTTATCCCTGGATGGATCTCGTGGCTTCAGTCTTCTGTAAAGTAGAAAAAGAAAACTTGTCTTGTCATAGACAGTGTGAACAGTACAGTACAGTATTTGTACTAAAATGAGTAAATAAAGCATTTACTTAATGTAGGATCTTATCCCTGGATGGATCTCGTGGCTTCAGTCTTCTGTAAAGTAGAAAAAGAAAACTTGTCTTGTCATAGACAGTGTGTACAGTGCAGTATTAGTATTAAAATGAGTAAATAAAGCATTTACTTAACAGATCTGTCATTAAATAATATAAATAAATATAAATAATACTGTACAGTTATATTATTTAATGACAGATTTGTTAAGTAAATTCTTTATTTACTCACATTTTAGTACAAATGTAGCTTCATGTGCACTTTTCTCCTCTTTAATTTACATCATTATTTTAAATGTGCTTTAATAACTCTGGTTTAATGACGGGTCAGGTTTTGAGGCCTAGTCATTGTTGACACGGTCTGTCTTTGAAAAAAGATGTGTAAACTGTCTCAATCATATAACCAGCTAAATAACAGTTTAACTAAAATAACACAGCCAAAAAAAAAGTCCAGGCTCAAGAACCAGCACTTTGTTGTATCCGGCACTCGGCAAGGCAGGTCGCATATCTTTCTGCTCTTCCCTCCCTAAGTTTTTCCTACTCCCTGCTTGCTTTTCGTCTCGTCTGCGACCCTTCAGCGCTCACTCGAACCAATATGGAATTAATCAATTGGGCTGTTTCTTCAATGGATAAGATTTTTTCCACGAAGCGGACCGTGTCAGGAGAAGCTGTCTGTCCCTCCGACACACACGCGGCTGGATACGTGCTGGACTCGTGGGGTCAGTGGCAGCCCATGTGTCTGTCCGTTCTGAGTGTCGAAGACGTGGAGGATTTGTGGATTATTGGATTATTGGTAGCAACTGCTCTGTTTTTTGGCGTAACCGGAGTTGTTTGTTATCGGAAGCTGAGGGAGGCTTCGGCGGCTATCAGAGCGCTGTCGGGACTGCCTGATCAGCAAAATTCTCTGAACCGGGTCGTGGGCTCCTCATCCCAGCTGCTGTATGAGCTCAATCGCACGATTGGTGCAGTGGTGGACCACCGTGCACCTGCTGTCCGTTTTGGGACTTGTTTGCAGCCACCCAGGATCGATCAAGGGACAGGTGGAAGCTCATGAAAGCGGGGCAGAGCAGAACCACATATTTGGATTTCTTTCGGCCATGAAACAGCACCCACAGACTTGAAGGCGGCAGTGGAAAAGAACACTGTGGTCTATTTGGATAACAAACAAAAACATTATCTGGCTTCTGCACATGTCCTTGAAGCGGGCTGTGGGAATCCATTCTCCTAGAGTGAGGAGTTGAAGAGCCCCCCCTCCCCCTCCCCAGAGATTTCTGTGAGGCTTCGGATAACACCCAGCTGCACACCTGCTGAACTTTGTGTTTGTCTGAAATTAATCATGGACCCAATCTCCCTGCCTGCCGTATTTCCTTTGTTATTGTACCTAAATGTGCTCTGATATGGTTTTTACTGAATCACGCGGTGTCTTGAAGACAAAATGTGATTCATCTTTTTTTAATATCAATGCTGTGAATCCCAGTGTTTCTGCCTGTTTTTCCTGCTTTTGACCTTCATCTGGAGACAGATTGGGCCTGGCCGCGCTAAGAGTATATCAATGTGTTGAATAAACATGTCGTGTGTTGATAAAACATATCGTGTGTTGATAAAACATGTAATGTGCTTTGTTTTGCTGCAGCTTTTGCACTCATTTCTCTCTGGATGCCTGCAACTACATATTTACGTTGTAATCGGTGAAAATTGATGCAATGTTAATAAAACTCCTTGATTCCTTGATTCCTTGATTCCTTTGTTGTGAGTGTTACCGTCTGGAAGTTAGCCTTTAAAGTAGCTACATGCTAAGCTAACCACAGCATTATCACAGCAGTACAGACGCTAAATCATGAAAAAAAAAAAAAAAACAGCTACTAAACAGACGGTTATACTCCGATATTGTTCTGACATGGTTTCACAAAATGATTTATATAGAATATTTTGTTTACCGAACTAAAGTTGATCGGAGCGCGACGTCTTCGAGAGCAGGTCCGAGGCTGAGTCAGACAGAGGAAGGAGCAGCTGACAGCTCCTCCGATGGACGTAGATCCTTCACGTTTACAACAGCGCGTTGCTCAAACGTATACCTGGCTGTAACACCCTCTAACCCAGCAAGAAACAACCCCAAAAATTAAAAAAAACGAGAGAAAATAAACTGTTGTCCCGGCTTGTTTTTCACAGCCAACCACACACTACAGGACTTCCGGGTTCCGGCGGAAGTTTACCACCGGGAGGGGGCGGCACCGGACTGTCATGGCGGCCTACATGAGCTTTTGGCGAAAGAGGACACAGATAGTGTATATATCTATGATATATAATGTCTATGCGTGACACAGCCAGCATGGATGACGTGTGTCTGGCCGAGAATTGGGCCCGTTTTAAACAGGAAGCCAGCCCCAGACCCACCAATCGCATTGCAGCAACTGTGGTGCGTTTACTGTCCGCAGGACATTATCACAGTTGTAAACACATCTAAAGATCTGAAGGATGTAAAATGAGCTCAATTCATATTCTATGAGGAATACGTGGCAAAAAAAGGCTAAATGTTTTAAAAAGCTAAAGTTGCACCAAAACCAAAAGCCATAACAGGAGTGTCCTGAACGAGCTGAACATTTTCATATGAATTGTGGAAATGGCACAAAAATTGTGGAACAAGAAAGATGCTGAAAAACGTACAGAAGAAAAATGGATCACAATAGAGTGACTGCTTCATAAACATTCACTCTATTATTCAATTTGTCAAATGTAGTCTTTTAAAGTTCTGTATCATTATATGTTGTGTAAATCTGAAGATATCCCTCACCGCTGCTATCTGATGCATGCTCACACAGCCTCTCATTGTTCTTCCAGCTGCCTCACTTCCTTTTGTTGGATAAAATTAGCTTCATGCCACAGTGGTAGCAGGATCTTTGATCCGTGCAGCTTCACGTGCACTTTGAAACACACTCTGTGTTATTGAGAAAATAGAACGTGATGGAAATGGAATACGATGAACATTTAAATGGAAAAATTGCAAAGGAAGCAAGGTGGTTAAAAAACCAAAATAAAATAGCATCAACATGGACAAGAAATGGAAACATCTTTATCAAAACACATGAAGGGGCTAACCCTAAAATGATAAAAGAACTGAAGGATCTAGACGAACTCAGGAGAGGACAAATCACAAATCAATGAAACAACTTACACACAAAATGGACATAACATACAATGAAATGAACAAATACATTAGAACATGACAACATACGAAGACTCAGAACCTAAAATATATAATGTTAATGATGTTATTGATGCTAACTTTTTTCCAGTAATAAAAGATAGCGAATACTACAATGAAGAGCAATTTAATGACATCAATATAACAAATGGAGTTCTCTCTATTATTCACTTTAACAGCAGAAGTATAAATGCAAATATATCCAAAATAACAGATTACTTAAAACAGTTAAATAGAACTTTTACGATAATAGCACTGTCAGAGACATGGCTCAATGATGATAACACAAGTAATATTCACATCGAAGGGTATGAATTATTTCACATGAACAGAAATAATAAAAGAGGTGGTGGAGTCGCTCTATATGTTAAGAATGAAATAAAATGTAAATTAAATAATGAAATGTCAATAATAGTTGATAATATTATGGAAATGATAACAATAGAAATAATAAACAAAAATGATAAAAACATAATAATAAGTTGTGTATATAGATCACCAGGATCAAATATAGAAATATTCACTGATAAAATCTTGGAGCTATTGGAGAAGAGTTTTAATAAAAAAGTTTTTTTGTGTGGAGACTTTAACATTGATATGGGAAATAAAACAGATTCAAATAACATCAGTACATTTATAAATTCAATGTACAGTTTAAATAATGAATAATAAATGAGTAATGAAAACGAGTAATGAATAGTGTCCTGAAGAATCATAAAGCAAAAACTGGTATTTCAAAATATTTTGTAAAAGACAACGATGAAATTCATGATGAAAATGAAATTGTTAATGGATTTAATCAATATTTTGTGAATGTTGGATCAAGCCTTGCAGCTAAAATACCAAAAGTAGATAAAAATGCGATCCACTCAATTACAGGTTGTGCAAATAGTATTTTT
Organism: Garcialebias charrua; assembly: GCA_038048925.1. Taxonomy (NCBI): domain Eukaryota; kingdom Metazoa; phylum Chordata; class Actinopteri; order Cyprinodontiformes; family Rivulidae; genus Garcialebias; species Garcialebias charrua. The sequence continues at coordinate 8,255 of JBBPBX010041078.1, forward strand.
CTAAATGGAACTAACAAAGAGGAAATAATGAATGTAGTAAAACATCTTACAGACAAGAGATCTAAAGACTGGGTGGACATGGATATGATGTTTGTGAAGGACATAATGAGCCATGTTATTGAGCCGTTCACATACATATGTAACTTATCATTTTCAACAGGAATCCATCCATCCATCCATTTTCTTCCGCTTATCCGGGGTCGGGTCGCGGGGGTAGCAGCCTAAGTAGGGAGGCCCAGACTTCCCTCTCCCCAGCCACTTGGAGCAGCTCCTCTGGGGGAATCCCAAGGCGTTCCCAGGCCAGCCGAGAAACATAGTCCCTCCAGCGCGTCCTGGGTCTTCCTCTGGGTCTCCTCCCGGTGGGACATGCCCGGAACACCTCACCAGGGAGGCGTCCAGGAGGCATCCTAACCAGATGCCCGAGCCACCTCAACTGGCTCCTCTCGATGTGGAGAAGCAGCGGCTCTACTCCGAGTCCCTCCCGGATGACCGAGCTTCTCACCCTATCTCTAAGGGAGAGTCCAGCCACCCTGCGGAGAAAACTCATTTCAGCCGCTTGTATCCGAGATCTTGTTCTTTCGGTCATAACCCAAAGCTCATGACCATAGATGAGGGTGGGAACGTAGATCGATCGGTAAATTGAGAGCTTTGCCTTTTGACTCAGCTCTCTCTTCACCACGACAGACCGGTACAGCGCCCGCTTCACTGCGGACGCTGCACCTATCCGCCTATCGATCTCACGCTCCAGTTTTCCCTCATTCGTGAACAAGATCCCGAGATACTTAAACTCCTCCACTTGGGTAAGGACCTCCTCCCCGACCCGGAGAGGGCACGCTACCCTTTTCCGGCTCAAGACCATGGCCTCGGATTTGGAGGAACTGATCCTCATCCCGGCCGCATCACATTCAGCTGCAAACCGCTCCAGCGAAAGCTGTAGATCACGAGCTGATGAAGCCAATAGGACCACATCATCTGCAAAAAACAGAGAAGCGATTCTAAGGCCACCAAAACGGATCCTCTCAACACCTTGGCTGCGCCTAGAAATTCTGTCCATAAAAGTTATAAACAGAATCGGTGACAAAGGGCAACCTTGGCGGAGTCCAACTCTCACCGGAAACGAGCCTGACTTACTGCCAGCGATGCGGACCAAGCTCTGACACCGGTCGTACAGGGACCTAACAGCCCATATCAAAGGGCCTGGTACCCCATACTCCCGGAGTACCCGCCACAGAACCCCCCGAGGGACGCGGTCGAATGCCTTTTCCAAGTCTACAAAGCACATGTAAACTGGTTGGGCAAACTCCCACGCACCCTCCAGGACCCTGTTGAGGGTGTAGAGCTGGTCTAGTGTTCCACGACCAGGACGAAAACCACACTGCTCCTCCTGAATCCGAGGTTCGACTATCCGACGGACCCTCCTCTCCAGAACCCCTGAATAGACCTTACCAGGGAGGCTTAAGAGTGTGATCCCCCTATAGTTGGAACACACCCTACGGTCCCCCTTTTTGAATAGGGGAACCACCACCCCAGTCTGCCAATCCAAGGGAACTGCCCCCGATGTCCACGCGATATTGCAGAGTCGCGTAAGCCAACACAACCCCACAACATCCAGAGGAATATTTCCAGATAATATGAAAGTAGCTAAGGTCGTTCCTCTTTTTAAAAATGGTGATAAATGTGTGTTCAACAATTATAGACCTATATCCTTGTTACCACAGTTTTCAAAAATTCTTGAAAAACTATTTGTAAACAGACTAGATCAATTTATAGATAAACAAAATATTCTAAGCAACAGTCAGTATGGGTTTAGATCAAAAAACTCTACATCAATGGCTCTCATGGAATTAATGGAACAAATAACTACTGCTGTTGATCAAAAACAATATTGTATCAGTATTTTTGTTGATTTAAAAAAAGCATTCGATACTATTGATCACACCATTCTCCTTGAAAAACTGAACAAATATGGTATTAGAGGACCAGCATTACAGTGGGTATCTAGCTACTTAAAAGATAGGAAACAATTTGTACAAATAAATGATGTAAGATCTGACCTCTGTAATATCACATGTGGAGTTCCCCAAGGCTCTGTACTTGGACCAAAGCTTTTTATTTTATATGTGAATGACTTGGTAAATGTGTCAGGACTCCTTAAATGTGTACTTTTTGCTGATGATACCACTTTTTTCTGTTTAGGTGAAGATATAGAACAAATGTTGAAATTGATAAAGACGGAATTTGTCAAGATACAAACTTGGTTTAAAATAAATAAATTATCATTAAATCTAGAAAAAACTAATTACATGATATTCGGTAATAAAAAGAAAACTGTTGATGTTCCACTCAAAATTGAGGATGTTGAGATTTGTAGAGTGAGTGAGGTGAAGTTTTTGGGTGTTATCATTGATGACAAACTGACATGGAAACAACACATAAATTCTGTAAGAATAAAAATAGCTAAATCGATTGCAGTACTGTACAAAGTCAGAGACCTATTGAATGATAAAGCTCTGTATTTGTTGTATAACACAATCATTGTTCCACACTTAATCTATTGTATTGATGTTTGGGGGAATGTGTAAAACAATCACAAAGCCTATTTTTGTATTACAGAAAAGAGCTGTAAGAATTATCACTAGAAAACATTACCGTCATCCATCAAGTACATTATTTTATCAACTGAAGTTATTGAAGTTCCATGATTTGGTAGACTATAATATTTTATCAGTTATGTATAGAGCTCAAAATAATGCATTACCTTTAAATATCCAAATGCATTTTGTTAAAAGACAAAGTTGTTATAATCTTAAGGGGACAGAGTTGTTTGTAAAACCACAATTCAGAACCAGTTTGAAGGGACGTTCTACCTCAATCCAGGGAATTAGATTATGGAATGGCTTGGAGAATGTAGTTAAAAATGCCAAGTCAATGTTTACATTTAAAAAATGATCAAAACAAATGTGTTAAAAAAAATATATGAAATAGCGTAATGTGTATTGTATTAGTTAGAAAATTAGAAAGAGTTAGTCATTTTGTACTGTTGGTTGAAGATTATTATTGTTTAATCTGATTGTTGGAAAAAGTTGGTTGAAGATTATTATTGTTTACATGGTTGATTATTGTTGTTTAATCTGATTGTTGGAAGTAAGGGGCAGATATAATAAGATTTATTCTTCTTTCTGCTACCTTTCATTTTTTTATATTTTGTACAATATCATTTATGAGATTGTCTTGTATTGTTTCTTTTTGTAAAAAAATGAACAAATTTAATAAACATAAACATAAACAAAATGAAGCTAAATAGTTCTTAAGGCTATTTGTTTGTGAATTTAGCTTTTATTAAATACTTGTAAATAAAAACATGGCATATTAAGGTAACTTAGAACAGATGTGTCACCACACAGTTAGTGGTTAACTTTACAAATTTCTCATCTGTTCCGTCTTCCTATGGTTTAACTCAGACGTAGGCAACTTAAGGCCTGAGGGCCAAAAGTGGCCCTTGGACAATCTCCATCAGGCCCCCAATATCCTTTAAACAACAACAACAACAACAAAACTATTTATTTTAAAAAAAAAAGAAAAAAAATAAGCAATTTATCAATGAGACAAAGAAATTTAAATTACCGTATTGTCCGCCGTACATGCCACACCGCCTTATAAGTTGCATCAGTCCAAATATGTCTAATAAAATGGAAAAGTCCATAAATATGTTGCTTCGACATATAAATTGCATCTATTTTGCATCGCCGCTGATGCGTCACGTTTATTTCACGTCACAGCTGACAACCTGGAAATGTGGTCTGGTGCTGTGGCAAAAATCGATTGGCTGCCAAACGGTGGCCGAGGGAGCGGGCACGGGAGAACTTTAACAAGAATTTAACTAAATTAACACTTAAAAACAATTATTTGTTGGCTTGAAATTATAGTAAAGGTGTGTGTCAGTTTAACTTTTCCTTAATAAATGCACTTTGATGGTCAACTGCATTTCAAAAGCCGATTTGTGGCCACGGAAGCGTGCATGGGAGGACTCGCTGTGCATTTCTTCTGAATTTAACAAAACCACCTAAAAACAATTATTTGTTTGCTCGACTTTATAGTAAAGGTGTGTCTCAGTTAAATTT